>CAUYPK010062277.1:0-21414 GCA_963574355.1 Loris lydekkerianus | reverse complement strand
GTGGATGGATGGATGGATGGATGGATGGATGTATCAATGTATAGATGGTTAGATGGATGGATGGATGGATGTATAGATGGGTGGATGGATGGATGGATGGATCAATGTATAGATGGGTAGATGGATGGATGGATGGATGTATAGATGGGTGGATGGATGGATGGATCAATGTATAGATGGGTGGATGGATGGATGGATGGATGGATCAATGTATAGATGTATAGATGGATGGATGGATGGATGGATGGATGGATGGATGGATGGATGGATCAATGTATAGATGGGTAGATGGATGGATGGATGGATCAATGTATAGATGATAGATGGATGGATGGATGGATAGATCAATGTATAGATGAGTAGATGGATGGATGGATGGATCAATGTATAGATGGGTGGGTGGATGGATGGATGGATGGATGGATAAATGGATGGGTGGAGGGATGGGTGGATAGGTGAATGGATGGGTGGATGGTGGATGAATGGGTAGATGAATGCATGGATGAGGGAATGGTAAGTGGGTATATATATGGGTGGGTGGGTGGGTGGTGAATGGATGGACAGACAGACTTAAGAACAGGTGGATGGATAGGTGGGTAGGTGGGCAGATGGGTGGATGCGTAGATGGGTAGGTGAAAGAAAGAGTCAATAAACTAGAGGCAAGTGAAGGGAAAAGCAAAGTAGCCATTGAACATATGGGTCTGAAACTCAGATAAGGGAGAACAACTAGAGATGCATATTTGGGAGGTACAGATGCAGCAGTGGTCATTGGAGTCTCAGGCATTGACCAACACCTAGAAAAGAAGGACAGAGTCAAGAGAGGAGGATCTGGGACCAGAGTTTAGGGGACCATGTGATAGCCCCTCTTCTAAGCTCTTTCCATATTTAAGTCTTTTCATTCTCAAAACAATCCTGAGGTAGGTACTATTATTGCCACATTTTTATAGATGATAAAACTGAGATACAAAAGATTTAAGGAACTCATTGAAGGTCACGCAGTTAGTAAGTGGCAGGACTTACCAGTTAATCACCGTGATAAAGTGATGGGACTGATGAAAAACTAGGGCTGAGCCACACAATAGGATGCTGCAGAAGTATGTGTGTTGGCATGAAAAACACTCTGCACTGTGCTTAAGTGAAAAAAATCAGGTTATAAATAATTATAGATAGATTTCTTAATGTATGCATAGAGAAAAGACAGAAGACTATATCTGAACTTCCTAGAATAAATACATTACTCTTCAAACATTTTGTAAGTAGAAAATTTGCCCAGATAAAGATTCCTATTACAGTTTCTCCATCTGGACAATGAGCCAACTTTGGGTATCTCACTCATCTGGTCCCAGCTTCATTTGCAGCTGTGGACTGGTGATGACCGTTGTAAATTCCAGTCCTACTCATTGGACATCAACAATTGTTTTTTTGTCGCCCTTGGTAGAGTGCTGTGGCATCACAGCTCACAGCAACCTCAAACTCTTGGGCTTAAGCAATTCTCTTGCCTCAGCTGAGACTACAGGCACCTGCCACAACACTCAGCTATTTTGCTGTTGCAGCTGTCATTGTTACTTAGCTGGCCCGGGCTGGGTTCGAACTCTCCAGCCTTGGTGTATGTGGCTGATGCAGTAACCACTGTGCTATGGGCGTCGAGCCGACATCAACAATTCTTAGGAAAGTCACCACATCAGAGCCCTTCCTCCCTTCCTCCCCCTCCTTTCCTCTCCCTCCTCTCTCTTTCTCCATCCTTCATCCCTTCTTTCCTCTCTATCTTCATCCCTCTTCCCTCCCTTCCTTCCAACCAACACTTACTGAACACCTGCTGTGTGCCAGGCACCCGAATAATAAGAGCAAGAGAGTCTGTGTCTCTGAGCAGATGGAAAAAGTCAGTTGAAAATGTTTAAGGCAATAAATGAACAACATAGTAGGAGGATGAGGTCCACGGTATAAAAGAAATGGAGTGAGCAATGTTGCAAAGGATGCCAGGGTGGGATAAGTGGGGTTCCCAGGAAACAGAGAAGAGATATGAGTTAACATCCAGAGGGCGATGGGGGAGGGCTCTTGGAATTAACACCTGTGGAAAGGAGGGAAGCGGGCAGTGAGAAGAGATGTGATTGCAGTCTCCACAGAGACCCCAGCCAACCTGTGGGGACTTCTGAAGACAGCAAGGAGCTGGGCTTTTCCACCCAGTCACAGAGCTGTGACTTTGGTAAGGCACCTGTCTTCAGTCGAGGCAATCTTTGCAGGGAGCTGATGGCTGAGGGCTTTCTGGGGACAGCTCTTCTAGTTGCTGAAGAAGTTAAGTCCTGAGCTTGCTGTGGGTGGTGCACTCCAGTATCCACTGTGGAACAGAAGGGGACATTAGATTGGGAGGGGGGGTGTCAAGGAAGACATTTTCCAGGAAGTGTTATGTGAGCTGTGCTGAAGAGGAGGAACTTTCCACATAGAGACCAAGTGTCCAGGAAGAGCAGAGAGGCAGTGCAAAGGCCCTGAGGTAGGAACCAACTGGGCAGAAAGGTCAAAGGTCAGTATGGGAAGAATACGGCACCAGGGTGGAGCAGTGGGAGGTGAAGACAGAAGACAGTCATGGCTGGCTGTGTGGGGCCTGGAGGCCGTAGGGAGGTGTTTTGGTTTCATTCTACGTACAATGGGAAGCCATGGAAGAGGAAGGTGGCCACTCAGAAATGTGACATGATCTTATGTCATTGGCACTGCTGTGTGGACAATGGATTTTATAAGGAAAGAAGTAGAAATGGGGAGGCCCATTGGGAGAGGTTCCAGTCTTTAAGGTACAAGATGATGGTGGTACAATTGGCCTCCTTCTTGGGACAAAGCCCAGTCAAGCAAAGCATGTTGCATGGCGCATATGGGTCTAAATAGCAGCATCAGAGATCTAGTCACCAGTCAAGGTCACTTTAAACCCTGTGTGGATGTCCTGCAGCTCGTGGACTGAGCACTTCTGGGACAAAGTGGGGCATGTCTAACCCAGGCATGAAAATCATTGAGTGTGTGGACTTTGGGACCTACTCATATATCAGATCATGGGCTAAACTGATAAGAAAATGAGGTCTCCCATGAAGTGTAAGGAACAGAGGTCACCTACATACCTGGCCACAAGGGATGTCATCTCCCCAGAAACACCCTGCTCATATTTGGAAGGTGCTTTCTGACTTGTCTTCCAAAGAAGCAGCAGTTCCACAATCACCATCTTCTTTTGATAATTTCCTGTGTTGTACACGTAGATGAAGAAAGTCAGGCTGGAGGACATCAGGGGACAACAATTTAATTTCTCAGATATTCTCACGCCCTCTTTCTGAGTATAAGCCTGGCATCCTGCCAGGAGTTACAAAAAGCATCATATTTCCTCCAGGCTCACAGAACAAAATGGTCCCAGAGTCAACATTGAAATGTTAAGTCACCCAATTCCAAGGCTTTCTTCCTGGCCCAGAGCTTAGCTTTGGTAACCTTTTTTGTGTGAGGCTTTGGGCAGGGGACTTGACACAGACTGATTATACATATATATTATATATGACTAATCCCAAACTACACCTTCTTTGAGCATGAATGGGTGATACCATTAACACATTAACTGCCATGTGAGTTATATTTAACTCATGCTAGTTTTGAGCCCAGGGCCTCATGAAGCATATAGAACTGGTGGGTAGATGGGAAGGTCCACAGGGTGTCTGCACGCTGTGAAACCTCTGCTCATTGTTTTCATTGTCAATTAAAACATATAATTTCTCACACCCAGAAAACAATAAAAAATAAGAAATGTTTCATTAAATTAGAAAGGATTGGTTTTGTTTTTAAAATTTTTGTTCTGCTGTTGTAATAAAACACGGCGGCCCCACGAAAAATTTTCTTTTTGTTAGTGTGGCAGTTAATGTGTTAATAATTATTCCAGGATAGAGGGACTTCCCCAGGCAGACTGCAACTTGTGGTCCTGCTGAATGGACCCCACATCTGCACAGAACTTTACATAAGGCAGAAAATGTCCATTGTCTGCATCAGAGGGTGGGGGTGATGTGCTGATGGTGCAGACGGCTGAAACCTGGCTTCCACCATCTAGCCCTGGGACCCCGGGGCAGATAATGAACTTTCTCTGTGCCTCAGTTGCCTCCTTTGCCAAATGGTGGAGGTAATAATAATAATCCCTGATTTCTCTAAAGAGGCGGTAAGGCAGCCCCTGGAGAGCAGCTCAGTCTGCACCTGACAGGTGATGAGTGCTCTGTAGAAATGGGCTTTCATCACTTTCCCAGCCACTCCCAGTGACTCTGGTCTTTGCCACGTGGAACCCAAGCCTTGTAGAAAATAGTGCAAAGACCCTAAGGAGGAGGGTTTGTGTCCTCCTGAAACTTAATAAAAGTTGAGATTCCTTAATGAGGGAAAAGTGAGAATGGTTGGATTCAGGTGGGTAGAGACCAATCAGCAAATCCCACAGGGGCTTGAGCTGCAAACATTTTCTATGGCTACTCTAACAAATTACCACGAACTTCATGGCTTAAATGACATAAACTTATTCTCTATAGCTCTGGAGGTCAAAAGTCTTAAATAGATCTCACTTGGCTAAAACCCAGGTGTTAGCAGGGCTGCCTTCCTTGCAGAGGCTCTAAGAGTGAGTTTGTTTCCTTGCCTATCTCAGCTTGTAGGGGCCGCCCACACTCCCTGGCTTACTGCCCCCTCCCTTGCTGACTGTAAGTCAGCAAGGTCAGGCAGAGTCCTTCCCACGGTGCCATCTCTCTGGTTCTGCCTCCCTCAATCATCTATATAAGGACACTTGAGATTATACTGAGCACACCCAGATGATCCAGGACCATGTCCCTATTTTAAGATCAGCTGATTGACAATCATCATTCCATCTGCAGCCTCACCTTCCTTTTGCCACATAACCTGGAACCTTCACAGGTCTCGGGGGTGTAGGTACAGACATCTTGGGGGATTATTAGTCTGGCTACCACTGAGGTCACTGAAATTAGATCTCCTCCTCCATCCACAGTACGGAGCCTTGAGGCCCTTGAAGAGACAGTAAACTGCCCAAGATGTGGGTCAGTGTCTGGTGACCAGACCCCACCCCTCTTTTCTTCCAGGCTAGAGCTTTTCAGGTAGAGAAAATTCTCCATAATATATATGGCGATTGGGGTATTTAGAGCACGGTTCACCACAAGGAGCAGTCATTACTGCTGTAGGAAGTGCCTGCTGGGTCTTCTTCCCAAACTGCTCGGCCCGGAGTCGTTCCTCTTAGTAATAAAGGGTGAAAGTAAACGTGGTGACAGTCAGTGACTTGCTCTGTTGCTGGAAGTCATATCAAGTTCAACAGTAATAACCGCAGAAGCACCCTTCCCAAATTACACATTGATTACAGAACATATTTCAAAATAAATGCCCGTTTTCCAGCCCTAGAATAGAAAATCAATACTGCAGTTGTGCGCAGGCAGATGGCTGATTTAGGAGCTGACTAAAGTCATATTCCTTCATCAGAAAGGTCACTCAGGAACCTCCATCATGCGCATACCCCCTCTCCATCCCAGCCTGGGGAGGGAGGAGAAGGAGGTAATTTATACATGGAATTATCCTCATGCAGTGAACAGATGGGAGACTTTCTCCAGGGGACATGGTGTACAACATCCCATTTCTCATGGGGGCAGCAGGGACAGTGCCGATTAGGCAACTTCCCATGAACTAGCCCCCAGCAGAACTCAGGGGAGGGAAAGGAAAGAGAAAAATGTTCAAGGCTTGCATTAGCTTCTGTCATAGCACGGAGCCCACTCAAAATCTTCATGTGTTTGCCATAGTCAAAAGCGATGTTCTAGGTTTCCAGATTCAAAGAGAGTCTGCAAATTGTGCTCACGCCAACTGCATCCCACATGGTCTCTCCTGTCCCCAGCCAGGAAGCGAGTTCTCACTAACAGGAGAATGTTCCATGATTAGTGACCATTTACTCAGGCTCCCTGGGGCTTCCATGGGAAGAGGGGGAGGGAGCAAGGCACTGGCCAGTAAGACAAACCCAGGTTCATATTCCTGCCCAGCCCTATACTTGGCTATGACCTTGGACAAATCAATACTGCCCTGTGAGCCTCAGTTTCCCTGACCAAGATGTGCTGTCAGCACCCCCTCAGCCGAATTTCAAGGATGACTGAGCTGATGTAGGAAAAGCATTGCATTAGGTTTTTTCCCTTTTCCTTCTTCATTTTAGCTTCTCAGTAGGAGAGGGGCAAACCATCCCCCAAGGGTGAGCCAGGAATGCTTCACCATGGGGTTCAGAGTGAGCTGAACTACTTGCCTGCTCTGTAACCATTTCTCCCCCCTACCAAGAGGACCCTGGCTTTGTTCAGAGTGGCAAAGGGCCCAGCTAAGGCACTCACTTTCCAGACTCCCTTGCAGCTAACAGTGGCCATGTGACCCAGTGTCAGCCAGAGAGACATAAACAGATGTCAGGGGCTTCCTGAAGGTGTGTCCTGCCCCTGATTCCTTCCTTCTCCTTCCTGCATGGAGGCAAAGCAGCCACTTCAGAACTAGAAGATGATGAACCTAGAGATGAAGAAAATCAGTGAGCCAAGGATCAAGAGCAGAAAGGCAGGAAGAGCCCGGCCTCTGAGCCAGGGATGACAGATAGAGCACTGGCTCTGGACTGCCTGCCTCAACATTTCTCCATTTAAGCCACTGCCAGTTGGATTTCCTGTTAATCACAAACAACAAAGATTCCTAAATGATGCAAATGGTTAACCATTATGCTAGCCAGGCATGGGCCAGGCATCCTTGCAAGAGGAATGGCTGAAGCAAGTAAAGGAAAGTCTAGAAGCACGTGGCAATCTCACCACACCTCCTGCCAGTGATTAGTCTAGGAAGGAGCATGTGACCCATAGTGACCAATGAAACCTAGTGGAAAGTCTTCTGAAGGACTCTAGAGAATATTTTCAGGCTCCTAAGAAGATAATCAAGAAAGGACAACCCTTGCTCTCTCTTCTCTCATCTATCTCAAACATTCTTCTTACCTGGAACTGGGCAGCCATCTTGTTGTCAAGACAGTGTTGGCCTGTGGGTGAAGCTGGTGCCCCAGAGATCACAAAACAGAAAGTAGGAAAGACCCAGTTTCCTTAATAATGTTCTTAAAGCACCAGATTAAGAACATTAACAATTAATGTTTTTAACCAAACTATAGCTACCTGAACTCCTAGGTGAACAATAGTCATCATTAAAGTCATATTTGTTGAAAACACTTTGAGTTGGATTAATAATTACTTATGGCCAAGATCATCCTAACTAATTCCATTTATTTGGAACTAAGCCTGTGGTGGTTTCAAGTTCTTGCATACATAGCTTTTTGTTAAATCTCCCAGAATAATTTATGAGCCCTTGCTTTGGGGCACAACTCTGTCTTTGATGAGATCTACATCTTATCAGTGGGCAGCACAACTTAATGGTCAGAATGTGGACTATGAGTCCAACTGCTTGAACTTGAATCCTGGCTCTGCTATTCTCTACCTCTGTGACCTTAAGTGTGTTGTTCAAACTTTCTTTACTTTGCTCAATTTCAAAATAGAGATACCAGTAGCACCTACCTGGTGGGGTAGTTGAGAGGATTAAATGTGAAGAACACACGTGAAGAACAGTCCTGACAGGTGCTAAGTGCTGTGCAAGAGTCAACTGTTGTCATAGTCTTCTTAGCAAAGTATCTCAGGAATGGAAGAAAAAGTATCCAATGTACTCAGCCCTACTATGAAGCTAAATTATAGCTTTCACATGAAGGCTATAGCCCCACTATAGCACAAGACTATGGGGAAAGGGCCAAGGAAGGGGAAGGGAGGGGAGAGGTTTTGGTAAAGGGAGGGTAATGGGTGGGGCCACATCTATGGTGCATCTTAGAATGGGTACAGGTGATTGCAGTAATGTACACAGCTATGATTTAACAATAATAAAAAAAAAAAAACGTAAGAGTATAGATCAGTGTAGGAGATCCACCCCATTTGGAGCAGGGTAGCATTAGAGTTGCCAGTGAATTATGTTATTTTTAAAACTCAACTTTGTTAGGCTGGGCGCAGTGGCTCATGCCTATAATCCCAGCACTCTGGGAGGCCAAGGCAAGAAGATTGCTTGAGCTCAAGAGTTTGAGACCAGTATCAGCAAGACTGAGATTCCATCTCTACTAAAAAGAGAAAAATTAACCAGGTGTTGTGGCAGGTGCTTGTAGTCCAGCTATTAGGGAAGCTGAGGAAAGAGGATTGCTTGAACCCAGGAGGTGGAGGTTGCTATGAGCTAGGCTGACACCATGGCACTCTCACCTGGGCAACAGAGTGAGACTCTGTCTCAAAAAAAAAAAAAAAAAAAAAAATCAACTTTGTTGAGGAATGTTTTACATAAAATAAAATGAACCTATTTCAAGAATACAATTGGATGATTTTATTTTTTATTTTATTTATTTATTTATTTATTTTAGAGACAGAGTGTCACTTTGTCTCTTTTGGTAGAGTGCCATGGCGTCACAGCTCACAGCAACCTCCAGCTCTTGGGCTTAGGCCATTCTATTGCCTCAGCCTCCCGACTATAGGCGCCCACCACAATGCCTGGCAATTTTTTTTTTCTTGCAGTTTGCCTGGGGCCTGGTTTGCACCTGCCACCCTCGATGTATTAGGCTGGCGCCCTGCTTACTGAGCCACAGGTGCCACTCATGATTTTATTTTTTAAAGTTTATTGAGGTATAATTGAATAACATTCACATAGTTAAATTGTACAATTTTTGATACATATATGTGCATATATGTGTGTGTGTGTATGTGTATATATATATACACACAGTATATATATATATATATATATATACATATATATATATATATATATATATACACACACACATATATATATACTGTGAAAACGTCATTACAACAAACATAGTAAGCCTTTCCACCAACATTTAAAAGTTTCCTCATGTCCCTTTGTAATTTATTCTTGCCTTTGGTCTTATCTCTGGGCAATAACTGATATGTTTTATGGAATTTTACAAAAATGGAATTGTATTGAGATGATTACAGTAATCTCCCCATTATCTGACACCCATGGGGATTGGTAGATTCTAGATAAATGTAGTTTCTGGTTGCTTGAAAGTTTCTATTAAAAAGGCCTAATTTTATACCTCATACTATATGTATCAGACTATAAATTCTGTGTTGGCTTCATATTAATATTGAAATATACTAATTAAAAGCAAATTAAGACAAAGACGAACTTCACTTACAGTAACACAATTTTACTGAATTATAAAACAGCTTTGTATACAAAGTGTATAATTTTATTTAAATGGCAGTCAAAATGCTTTTCAGCTGCACTACCATATTTTTAAAATTTTGAGTAACACACACTAACATTCATTGCTGTTTCAGAGAACATATGGGAGCTGCAGGAGTGAAGCATGAAGTTCAGGCTTACTAATGGCACAGGGTTCCAAGTCACTTGACAATTGCTTGAGAATGCTGGTTGCTTGAGTTCCCAATAATGGGGAGTTTGCTGTATTTTTTTTTTTTTTTTTTTTTAAATCTGTGTTGGTTGAACCAGCCTTGCATTCCCAGGGTAAAACTGACTCGATCACAGTGTATCATCCTCTTTACATTTTGCTAGATTTGACTTTATGGATTTTGCATTAATGTTCATGAAGAGTATTGTGTTCTTCTTTCTTTTAAATGGCCTTGGTTTCATATCCAGGTGATACAGGCCTTATAGAACAAGAACCTTCTCTTGGGTTTTCTGGAAGAGTTTGTGTAAAATTGGTATTATTTCTCCACTAGATGTTTGGTAGGACTCACTAGCACAGTCATCTAGATGTTCTGTGTTTTATTGTTGGGTGAATGTGTCCAGTGAATGTGAATTAGATCAAGTTTGGTTAACAGTGTTTTTGAGGTCAACTGTGTCCTGATTTTTTGAATACTTGTTTTATAAATGACTAAGAGAGGAGTGTTGAATTTTCCAAATGTAAGTGTCAATTTGCCTGTTTCTTCTTATATTCTACTGGCTTTTGCTTCTTATATTCTACTGGCTTTTGAACTCTCTTGTTGGGTATTGGGATTATTTTGTCTTTTGGATGAGTCGATCCTTATCAACTTATGTGATGTTCCCCTTTATTCCTAAGAATTTTTCTTGTCTTACAAAATACTTGGTCTAATAATAATATAGCATGTTAGTTTTCTTTAGATAGGAGTTCATGTGATATGCTTTTTAAAAATCTTTTTACTTTTAGCCAATATAAAAAGGTTAAAAGTGGATTTCTTGTATATGGCAGATAGTTGATTTTGCTTTTCTACTCTGTGACAATTTCTATATTTTAATTGGGATACTTAGACCCTTTACATTTAATGTAATCATCAATATGGCTGCATTTAAACCTATTGCTGGTTGTTTTCTATTAGTGCAATCTATTTCCTTTTCTCTTTTCTCTCCTTTTTTGGTTGCTATTGGAGTAATTGTGTACTTTCCTTTTTGTCTCCACTGTTGTCTTGTTAGTTATACCTCCTTTTAAAAGTCTATAGTGATTGAGCTAGGATTTACATTATCCGTCTTTAATTTAATACAGTGTATCTTCAAAAATGTATCACTTCATACACAGTGGAAGGATCACAACAGTTTACTTTCATTTGCTTCTATCTCTCCTTTACTTTACTGTTGCCATACGTTTTACTTCTATATATGTTATAGACCTCACAGTGCATTGTTACTAGTTTTTGCTTTAGAGTGCCATTTTTTGTATATCATACTAACCTTCACTCTCACTATATCCTGCACTCTTCATGTGTGTGTGTGTGTGTAGATGCATTTGTGTCCATTTGGCATTTTACTTGCTCTGCTTAAAGAACTTCCTTTAACATTTCTTGTAATGCAGTTGTGGTAGAAATGATTTCTCCTCACTTCTATTTGTCTGAAATAGTCTTTCTTCTGATACCCAATAGTGGTACATATTTGTGGGGTACATGTGATACTTTGATACATGCATACAATGTATGATGATCAAATTAGGGTAAATGGGGCCCTCAAACATAATTTCTTTGTATTGGGGACATTTCAAATCTTTTCTTCTAGCTATTTTGAATATATGATAAATCCTGTTAATGTAGTTGCCTACTGCGCTACTGAACACTAGAAATTATTTCTTCTATTTAACTTATTTTGGTACCCTTTAACTAAACTCTCTGTATCACTCCCCTCTATCCTTCCCAGCCTGCATTCTACTCACTGCCTCCATAAGATCAATTTTTTAAATCTCCCACATTTGAATGAGAACATGCAAAATTTATCTTCCTGTGCCTGGCTTATTTCACTTAATTGCAATGTCCTCCAGTTCCATTCATGCTATTGCAAAGACTTCATAAAAATATTTTATTCTTTTTATGGCTGAATAATATTCCATTGTGTATATATACCACATTTTCTTTATCCATTCATCTCTTGATAGACTCTTAGGTTAACTCCCTATCTTGGCTGTTGTGAATAGTACAGCAATAAACATGGGAAGTGCAGATATCTCTTCAATATGCTGATTTCTTTTCTTTTGGATATATCATATGGTATTCTAATTTTAGCTTTTTGAGGCGCCTCCATACTGTTTTCCATGGCTGCTATACTAATTCACATCCCCACAACAGTGCATAAGCATTCTCCTTTCTCTGCATCCTTGCCAACATCTGTTATTTTCTGTCTTTTTGATAACAGCCATTTTAAGTGGAGTGATACAGTATCTCATTGTGGTTTTGATTTGCATTTCCCTGATGATTAGGGATGTTGAGCATTTTTTTTTTTTTTTTTTTTTTTTAGCTGTTTTTGGCCGGGGCCAGGTTTGAACCCACCACCTCCAGTATATGGGGCTGGCACCCTACTCCTTGAGCCACAGATGCCACCCACGCCTGGCTATTTTTTAGAGACGGGATCTTGCTCTTCTTCAGGCTGCTCTCAAACTCATACGCTCAGCAATCCACCCACCTCAGCCTCCCAGAGTGCTAGGATTACAAACGTGAGCCACCACACCCCGCCTGATGTTGAGCATTTTTCATATACCCATTGGCCGTTGTGTATTGTCATCTTCTTTTTTTGAATGGGAAAGTAACATTATTTCATTTGGGGGGAGTGGGTAGATGTGCAGTCTCGGAACTTCTGGGGTTGCTTCTTGGTACTAGTGACGTTGGGGACCTTGAGCACATTGAAGCGTACCAATTTACTCAGGGGCTGGCACTCACCCACCCATGACAATGTCACCTATCTGAATGTCTCTGAAACTGGGGGACAGGTGTGTGGGACATGTTTTTGCAATGCCTCTCAAAGTGATTGTGCTTGTGGATGTGGTGAAGATAGTTCCAGTGAATGACAAGGGTCTTCTAGACACTCTTGGAGGGAGATGGTACCAGTGAGGGGGCATTTTTTGTCAATGTAGATGGCCTCAGAGGCCTCTTGGAGCATCTTGAAGATCAGACTGGCATTCTTATAGTACCACAGGCATTTCTCCTTGCCAATTTCTTCCAGCAGGACCCTCTTCTTTTCTTGAAAGATGGTCGACTGCTTTTGATAGCTACATTCGGTCTAAATGTCCACCATCTTCTCAACCAGAAAAAAAAAAAAACAAAAAAACATTATTTAGCATTTTGCTATTGAGTTACTTGAGTTTCTTATATATTGTGATTATTAATCCTTTGTTGAATGGATAGTTGGCAAACACTTTCTAAAAATTTCTCCCATATTGAAAACAAAATTCTCCCATTTTGTAGGTTGTCTGTTGTTGAAACCACGTTGATTGTTTCCTTTGCAGTGCAGAAGCTTTTTAGCTTGATATAATCCCCTTTGTCTATATTTTGCTTTTCTTGCCCGTGCTTTTGTGGTCTACTCAAAAAAATTTTGCCCAGATCAATGTTCTGAAGCATTCTCCAGTGTTTTCTTCTAGTAGTTCATAGTTTCAGGTCTATCTTTTAGTTTTTCATCCATTTTGATTTGATTTTTATATATGAGAGGCAGGGGTCTAGGTTCATTCTTGTGCATGTGGATATCCACGTGGCCCAGCACCATTAGTTGAAGAGACTGTCCTTTCCTCAATGTATGCTCTTGGTGCCTTTCTTGTAAATGAGTTGGCTGTAAATCTGTGTGTTTATTTCTGGGTTCTCTTGTTTTGTTCCATTGGTCTATATGTCTACTTTTATGACAGTACCTTGCTACCGTGGTTAATACAACTTTGTAGTGTATTTTAAAATTTGATAGTATTTTACCTCTAGTTTCGTTCTTTTTGCTAAGGATTGTTTTGGCTATTGACAGTCTTTTGTGTTTCTATAAGAATTTTAGGATTGCTTTTTTCTTTATCTGTGAAGAATGTCATTTTGATATTGATAGTGATTACATTGAATCTGTAGATCACTTTGGGTAGCATGGATATTTTTAATAATATTAATTCTTCCAATCCATGAACATGAGGTATCTTTCCATTTTTTAAAATGTCCTCTTCAATTTCTTTCATTGGTGTTTTATAGTTTTCATTGTAGATTTCTTTCCCTTCTTTGGTGAAATTTATTCCTGGGTGCCTTTTTTTTTTTTTTTTTTTTTTTTTTTTTTTTGGTAGTGATTGTAAGTGGGGTTGCTTTCTCAATTTCCTTTTCAGATTGTTTGCTGTTGACATATATAAATCCTTCTGATTTTTGTATGTTGGTTTGTATGCTGCAACTTTACTGAATTAATTTATCAGTTAAAAATTATTTTGGTGGAGTCTTTAGGTTTTTCTGAATATAAGATTACATCATCTGCAGATAAGGTCAATTTGACTTTTTGCTTTCCAATTTGGATGCATTTTGTTTCTTTCTCTTGGCTAATTGCTCTGGCTAAGCCTTCTAGTATGTTGAATAAAATTGATGAAAGTAGACATCCTTGTCTTGCTTCTTAGAAAAAAGACTTTCAAGATTTCCCCATTCAGTATGATGTTAGCTGTGGGTTTGTCAGATGTGGCCTTTATTGTTTTGAGGTATGTCCCTTTTCTACACAGTTAGTTGAGAGATTTTTATCATAAAATAATTTTACACTTTATTAAATGCTTTTTCAGCATCTCCTGAAATGATCATATAGTTTTTGTCCTTGATTCTGTTAGTGTGATACATTGTATTTACATATGTTGAGTCATGTTTTTATCCCTGGGATGAATCTCTAGATTCTCTGTCCCGTTCCATAGATCTATGTCTTTACTTACATGTCAATATCATATTGTTTTAATCTCTACAGACTTGTGGTATAACCTAAAGTCTGATAAAGGAATGTCTCCAGATTTGTTCTTATTTTGTAGGATTGCATTGGCTATTTGGTCTTTTTTCTGGTTCCATATGAAATGATTTTGTCAAGATCTTTAAAACATGACATTGATATTTTAATGGGAATTTTATTAAAGCTGTAGATTGCTTTTGATAATATAGACATTTTAACAATGTTAATTATTTGACACATTCTTCCATCTGTTAACATCCTCTGTTATTTCTTTTCTCAGTGCTTCATAGTTCTCTCTGCAGGGATCCTTCACATCTTTGTTAAATATAATCCAAGGTGTTTTATTTTCTTTGATGCTACTGTGAAGGGTATTGTATCTTTGATTTGATTCTCAGTTTGACTATTGTTGGTGTATATGTGTATGAAGGCTGCTGATTGATGTATATTGATCATATATCCTGAGACATTGCTACATTTCTTGATCATTTTCAGGAGTCTAATGATTGAGGCCTTGGAGTTTTCTAAGTATAAGATCATATCATCAACGTAGTTTGACCTCTTCTGTCCCTATTTGGATACCCTTGATATTCTTCTTTTCTCTGATTGCTTTGTCTAGGACTTCTAGCACCTTGGTGAATAGTAGTGATGATAATGGACATTTTTGGTTCCAGTTCTAAGTGGGAATGTTTTCAGTTTTTCTCCATTCAATATGAATAATGTTGGCTGTGGGTTTGTCATAGATGGTTTTCTGTCAGTTTAAGGAGTGTCCCATCTATGGCAATTTTTTAAGTTTTTTTTTTTATTAAAAAAGGATGCTGAATTTTGTCACATAATTTTTTTGAATTTATTGAGAGGATCCTATGGTATTTGTTTTTACTTCTGTTTATGTGGTGAATTATGTTTATAGATTTGCATACATTGAGCCAAATTTGCAATCCTGGGATAAAGCCTACTTGGTTATGATAAATTATTTTGTTGATGTGTGGCTACATTTAGTTTGCTAAGATTTTATTGAGTATTTTTGCATTACTATTCATTAACGATAGTGGTCTATAGTTTTCTATTTTTGTTGTGTCTCTTTCTGGTTTTGGCATCAGGATGATACTTGCTTTGTAGAAGGAATTGGGGAGGGTCCCTTCCTTCTCATTGTTTTGAAATATAGGTATAAGTTCTTCTTTAAAGGTTTGGTAGAATTCTCGTGTAAAACTATCTGGCCCAGGACTTTTTCTTTTGTTGGAAGCTTTTTAATTATTATTTCAATTTTGGTACTTGATATTGGTCTATTTGAGAAATTTACTCCTTTCTGGTTGAGCCTAGAGAGGTATTATAGTATGATTCCAGAAAATTGTCCATTTCCTCCACACCTTCAAATTTCTGGGCATAGATTTTCAGTGATGATATTTTGATATTGGTGATGATATTTTGTATTTCTGTGTTATCTGCTGTTATTTCCCCCTTTTTTGTTTCTGATTGAACTTATTGGAAATCTTTGCTGTTTCTGGCTAATCTGTCAAAGGGCTTATTAATTTTGTTTATCTTTTCAAGGAAACAACTTTTTGTTTCGTTAGTCTTCTGAATCATTCTTTCATTCTCAATTTCATTTAGTTCTGATCTTATTTTGGTTATTTGTTTTATTCTGTTGGGTTTGGGATCGATTGTTTTTCCATTTCTAGTTCCTTGAGATGTTTCATTAGATTGTTGATTTGTGCTTTGTTTGATTTCTAGATATAGGCATTTAATATGATCAATTTCCCTCTTAGGACTGTTTTTGCAGTATCCCACAGGTTTTGATAGCTTGTGGCCTCGTTGTTATTTTGTTCAAAGAATCTAATGATTTCCTTCTTTATCACCTCCTCTTGATCCAGCTACTGTTCAGCAATAAGTTGTATAGTTCCTAAGACTTTGTGTGAGGATGAGTATTTCTGTTGGAATTGATTGTGCTCTGGGAAGACACATGGTATAATTTCTATTTTTAAAAATTTGTTTAGGCTTGTTTTGTGATGAAGGCTATCATTGATCTTGGAAAATAATCCATGAGCTGCTGAGAACAATGTATAATGTGCTTAGGGTGAAATGTTCTGTAGATATCTGTTAAGCCCATTTGTTCTAGGGTTAAGTTCAAAGTTTCTTTGTTTAATTTCTGCTTGGAGGATCTGTCCAGTTCTGTCAGTGGGGTGTTGAAATCCCTGACTATTATGATGTTGTTGTTAATCACCTTGTTTAGATCAAGTAAGATGTGTTTTATAAATCTGGGAGCCCCTGAGTTGAGTGCATAAATATTTAGGATTGATGTATTTTCTTGTTGAATTGTT
This sequence comes from Loris lydekkerianus, assembly GCA_963574355.1. Lineage (NCBI taxonomy): Eukaryota > Metazoa > Chordata > Mammalia > Primates > Lorisidae > Loris > Loris lydekkerianus. The sequence continues at coordinate 4,897 of CAUYPK010062277.1, read as the reverse complement.
CCCTTCATCAGTAGAAAATATCCACCATTGCCTTTTTTTACTTTTGTGGCTTTAAAGTCATTGGTAGGTATCAGCTGTGAGTATAACAACTCCCGCTTTCTTTTGGCTTCCATTAACATAAAATATTGTTTTCCAACCCTTCACCTGGAGTCTGGATTTGTCATTGGAGGTTAGATGTGTTTCCAAAAATACAGCAGATACTAGGCTTGAATTTTTTTAATGTCTCTTCAGTGAGGAGTTTAAGCCTACGTCTCTTCAGTGAAGAATTCAAGCCATTCACATTTATTGTTAAAAATCATAAGAAGGGTGGATTACTGTTAGTCCTATTATGAGGGACTCTGTTGCTTTGTTTTATCACTTGGGCCATTGTTGTAGCTAGGCTTTATCTTTAAGTTACTAGGCAGTTTTTCTTTACTGTGAGACCATGGCATTGTGTATATATACAGACCTGTGTATAATACAGGTCAGAGTACTTCCTGAATGGCAGGTCTGGGAGTGACAAAGTTCCTTAAAATTTGCAAGTCAGGAAGATATTTTATTTCTCTATCAAATATGAAACTTAATTTTGCAGGATACAGAATCCTAGGCTGATAGTTGTTCTGTTTGAGAAGATTGACGATAGGAGCCCACACTCTTCAGGCTTGTAGAGCTTCCACTGAGAAATCAGCTGTTAACCTGGTGGATTTACCCCTATGGGTCAGATGCTGCTGATGTCTGGCAGTTTGTAGAAATTTTCCTTTCATTTTACTCTGGCCAAGCTAATTACAATGTGTCTAGGAGATGCTTTGTTTGAATTGAATTGTCCTGGAGTTCAGTAGCTATCTAGTAACTGTATGTCTGGGTCTCTGGCAATGCTTGGGACATTTTCAACTACAATATCTTCACCTAGAGCTTCCATGCTTTTGGAACTGTCTTCTTCTTCTTCAGGGATACCTAAGATTCCTATCTTTGTACTTTTGCATGATCTCATATCTCTCTCTAAGAGATTGCTATGCTTTGCTCTTTTCTTTTCTGCCTCTTTAAATGAAGGGGTTGGCTTAAGTCTTTTATTTGATTTCTGAAATTCTTTATTCTCCATAGTTTAATGTGTTGCTGAAACCCTGTACTGTGTTTTGAAAGTCTCTGAATGCTTCTTTCAATTCTTTAAGCTCCATTACATTCTCCTAATTATGTCCAGATCCTTGGTGATTTTGTCTTTAATTTCATCGATTTCTTGGGACAATTTTTGGACTTCTTTTTGCTGATCTTCCATTTTCTCTTCAATTCCATTCATCTTACTTTCCATCCATATTCTGAATTCCATTTCTGCCATTCAATAATTTCTTTATGGTTGGAATGTTCTGCAGAAGTTCCATTGTGATCCCTTGGGGGAGTTGTTCTATTCTAGTTTTTCATGCTGTTAGTTTTTTTGCCAGTTCCTCTTCATGTGTGGTGTCTTTCTATATTTTTTTCTTTTTATCTTTCCCTGTCTTTCCCTCCTCTTTACTTTTTCTTACCTTAACTCTTGGCTGTTGGGTTGAGTTGACCTATGATCATGTGTGGTCTCTGCCTCTGTGCCTTTTGCTTCTTCTTCACCTGTTTTCCGCATTGACTTCCCTTCCTGTGTCTTCTCTCCTCTGGTGTCCAGGGTAATGGTTCCATGCCCTCCCACGGCTGTCTCTGAGTGAGGTGGTCTGAATGGTAGTGTATCCACGTGCTTCTCCCCACTTTGTAAGGAAAGGCTGCAAAGGAACTGCCATTAGATCCCATCCTGATGTCCTCTGACCCCACAATTGATTGGCTAGATGACCCTTTCCCCAGGGCCCAACAGGGCTCCAGCTCCATGCCTCCCACTTCCAAGGTCACTTCAGCCTCCCGAAGCCTGCCTGTCATGGCTTTGATACACCTGCCATGCCAGCCTGCCTGGAGGATTCAGGATTGAAAACTGGCAGTGAGGGCCTGAAGTGCTGTGTTGTAGAATCTGAAACAACTTGCCTGAAAATCACAACTTTCCTTTCACAGGTTAGGAGAGAAGTTCAAATTTTTAGTTTTTGTGAAGGTGTTTCTTGAGTGGATAGTCGTTCAGTTTGATGTTCCTGCAGAGGCATGATTGGTGGAGGGTTCTATTTAGCTATCTTGGTCAACCTCCTCCCTTGAAAAACTCCTTAAATTTCTACTTCTTTTTCTGCATTCCTTTCACTGGATGCATAATTTCAGTTGAATTTTTTTCTTCACATCTTTCAAATATGTTACTCCATTACTGTATAGTTTGCATAATTTTAGACAAAAAGGCTGTGTAATTCTTATTTTTGTTCGTCTATGTATAATGTGTCTTTTTTCTCTGTCGGCCTTCAAGATTTTTTTACTTTCATTTTCAGCACTGTGACTATGGGGTGTGTATGTGTATCCTGCTTGGGATTCTCTGAACTTCTCTAATCTGTAATTTTTGTCTTTGGTTAATTTTTGGACAATTCTCATTCTTACCTATTAATAATATTCTCTTGCCTTCATGTTTCTCTCATCCTTCTTCCTCTGAGACTCCAATTAGACGTATGTTAGTTTCTTGTATATTGTCCCACAGCTCTTGGATGTTCTGTTTTTACTTTTTTTGACTTTCTTCTCTTTGTGTTTTAGTTTATTTCTACTGACTTATCACCAAGTTCACTGCTTCTCCCCTTAGCTGTGTCCCGTTTGCTGATAGACCATAGAAAGTATTCTTTATCTTTGACATTATATATATTTTTTTCTGGCATTTCCTTTGATCTCTTTTTAATTGCTTCCATCTTCTGATATTTCCTGTCCATTTATGCAGATTGTGTACCTTTTACACTAGGTAAACTTTACACTACCTTTAACATATTCCTCATAGTTAAATTCTCTGAAAGTTCCAACATGTGGGTTATTTCTGGGTCTAATTCTGTTGAATGCTTTATCTTCTGAAAAGGAATTGCATTGTTTTATTATTATTACTATTATTTTGTGTTTATGTTTCATAATTTTTAGTTAAATGCTGGATATTGTGAAAATGCAGTGCAAGAGCCAACAATGGAAATTGTTGGAATTTGGGGGAAAAAAATGGAAGCAAATGGCATTTATGCTCAGAAATAGGCACACGTCTCTGGAAGCAGTTTTGTTGTTGCTATAGTTACTGCCAGTGTTCCACAGACTTCAACTTCCTCCGGCTGTGGCCTGCTCCTGCATTGTGCTTAGTGTAAGGCTGGGTTGCCAGAGAGTTTTTCTCAGAGTTCCTGCTCCACAGTCAGCTTTCAGCAGACCCTGCACACCTGCACCATGAAGAGAATATTGTTCCATGTGCTAATTCTTCTCTTAGCAGTAGACTGCTTTGCTTGTTACTCATGTGAGGCGTGTAGTGGGTATAGGGGAATACTTGCTGTTCCTGGTCTCGGGTTTAGGCAAGCCCTGTGTCCTTGAGCTTTGAAGTGAGAGGACTTTTCTCAGCATTCCTGTCTTTTCCCTCCTGGCAGCCAAATTGCCTAATATCTTTGGGGGACACGAGCTGTGTTGGGCAATCTCTTGTTTTGTGCCAATCCAGAATCCTGGGCCTGAACAGGTTTCCCTACTCCTCCAGGATTGTGTTAAGTGTCAGGAGTAGAAGGAATTCCTGCCTCTCCCTGTGGGGTAGATGCCTCTCCCTCAAGGGCAGTTTCTTTGATTGGGAGCAGGAAGGTTTCTTACACATCTCTTAGGGTCAAATAATTTTTACCCTTTCTCCAGAAGCAATGGGTCTTTGCTTGGGATCTGAAAATAAAGAGTTCCTCCTCCAGTGGCTTAATGCTTTTTCTTGATATGGAAGAAAAATTCCAGAAAGTGGCTGGGTTTCACATCCCATGTGTCATGAAGGGAGGCCCACTCTTACCCTACTTCCAATCTTTCCTGTGAATACCTAATGGTGGCCCGTAAAAAAGAGTTTGCAAATGAGTGTGGACTTTGTATCTGTAACTCTCTGGGATTCTAAATGTCACCCTCATCCTTTGAGAATTTCCTAAAATCCTAGCCACTTTTCTTAACTTGCTGCTTAAATCTGTTAGTAAAATACCATAGACTGGTAGGTCATAAATGAAAGACATTTATTTCTGACAGCTCTGGAGCCTAAGAAATCTGAGATCAAGGTGCCAGCAGATTCAGTGTCTGATGAGGGCCTGCTTTCTGGTTCATAGATGGTGCCTTTTAGCTGAATCCTTCACTGTGGAAGAAACAAGTTAGTTTTCTGGGGTCTTTTTAATAAGGGCACTAATCTTATTCACGTTGGATCTACCCTTGTGACCTAATCACCTTCCAAAGGCCACCTTCTTAATATCATCACCTTGGTGATTAGGTTTCACCTTATTAATGTGGAGAAGATGCAAAAATTCAGACCATAGCACTTACTTTTTTTTTACATTTTAAAAAAAAATTAATTCTGTTTTATTAAATTATAACTTTGTACATTGATGCATTTATGGGGTTCAGGGTACTGCTTCGATATACAATGTGAAATGTTTACATTGAACTAAGTAACACATCCATCACAATTATACTCATTTCTTAATAGTCTTGAGGTGTACCATTGCATCATACACATTAGGTGAGGTCCCCTCAAATACTCTCCTTCCTCCCACCTCCCCCACCCCTCCCCTCTCTCTCCTCATCCCTTCTACTTTCTGGACTATAGTTGTGTGTTACCATTCAATAAATGGTAAAACATACCTCCTGATTTTATGTGATACCTCCTGATTTGTTTTTATTTCTGAGTAATATATTGGTATTTTAGGTTTTGTCTGATTCCATATAAAAAGAAGCACTATTTTTTAAGCTCTTTAAAGTATGACAATGGTGCTTTAATAGGGATTGCATTAAATCTGTAGATTGTTTTAGGTAGTATGGACATCTTAACAATGTTGATTCTTCCCAGCCATGA
>CAUYPK010062276.1:0-49521 GCA_963574355.1 Loris lydekkerianus | reverse complement strand
CTGTACCAGAATGTTTATTGCAGGCCAATTCATAATTGCTAAGTCATGGAAGACGCCCAAGTGCCCATCGACCCATGAATGGACTAGCAAACTGTGGTACATGTATACCATGGAATACTATGCAGCCTTAAAGAAAGATGGAGACCTCTTTCATGTTTACATGGGTGGAGCTGGAACATATTCTCCTTAGCAAAGTATCCCAGGAATGGAAGAAAAAGTACCCAATGTACTCAGCCCTACTATGAAGGTAAACTATAGCTTTCACATGAAGGCTATAACTCAACTATACCAGAAGACTATGGGGAAAGGACCAAGGAAGGGGAAGGAAGGGGGGAGGTTTGGGTGGAGGGAGGGTGATGGGTTGGGCCACATCTATGGTGCATATTTTTATCTATAATAAAAAAAAATACATATTATAAAATAACAAAAAAAAATGTTGAATAAATAGAGGAAATGAACATGGATTATTTTTTCCCTGTTCTCTTTTTTTTTTTTAAGACATTCCAAATAGATAGACCAATTTCACCTCCAAGTCCCTGCTGTCATCTCCTGGTTATCCAGGATTTTACTTCCTGACTCACAGTCTTATTCACCTCCCCAAACCTTGTTATTCTTCTTAGTGGGTTTGATACCCCTTTACTTGAGCCCCAGGCCCCTTGCTTCCCTTATTTTCAGGCAGTCACCTTTTCCACTGGCCCCCGCAATACATCCTCACTGTCCATTCATGACTCCATGACAGCCTGTTCACTCCCTCCACACCCATGGTTGTCTCCTGTAATAACTCCTTTACAAAATTTCTTTTACCTTTCTTCTTCTGTTATTTATTTCTAGAAAAACTCTGACACGATGAATCTGTCATTCACTGTCTCCATGCCAGCACCCAAGCAGCTGAATATTCCTAGAGAAAAAACACGCAAGAGGTGCCAAGGTTTAATTTTAAATGCACGCTCACAAACCTCAAATAGTTAGTGCTAAACTGCAATCCTACTGTATGTCTCCAGTAGGCTACTTTCCCACTTCCCGAAATGGCTTTGTCCTGTCATCTGGTCTCCTTGCATCTTTTCAGACCTCTCCTTCCCCCTTCTCTATAAGCTGGGACCTCACCTCTTAGATCATTCAGAAGATGGAAGCCATCAGAACATGCTTACTTTCCCATAGTCTGGGGTGACACACCCACCTGCATCCTTCTCCCTTTTTTTTATACTAGGGAAAATATCCTTCCTTCCCTTCCTCCTTCTCTCCTTTCCTCCCCTTCCTCTGTCTCTCTTTCTTCTGTCTCTCCTTCCCCCTCCTGCTTCACCCCTCCTCCTCCTTTCTTTTCTTTCCTCCCATCAGATCCAGTTCTATTTACCACTGGAATTCTTTCTCTTATTCCTTCTCTTTGCATCATTGATATCTGATGTATCACCAGTTTTGTGTATAAAAAACTTAGAATCCTTGACTCTATATTCCTCTCCAATATCTGCTCCATTCCTATTTTCTTAGGAGTCACCCTCTTCAGAAAATTGTCTACACATGCTATCTCTAATGCTTTACCTCTAGTCTTGTTTTTAACCCCAAAATCGAGTGGAGACTGTTCTTTTCAAGGTCACAGTGACCTTCCCATGGCCTAATTCAGTGGACACATCTTTGCCTCTGTTGTTAGGTCCTCCCCAGCACTGGATTCGGTTGGCCTCTCCCTTTTGAAACGCTCTCAATTTGGCTTCTTTGTCCTTAGATCCCTCCTGGTTTTCTCCATATCACATGCTGCAAAGCACATGCTGATGCTTTTCACGATTCTGCCTCCAGGTGCTCCTGTCAGCCAAACATGGGCCTTTTAACATTCTCTCTCTGAATTTTCTTTCTGATAGGTCTTGCTCTCTACCTGTAAATCTCCATGTTGAAATCTCCAGCTGATTGTCTTTTTAGGCTTGTAAGCTTAACGGGGCCATGCTGGAACCTCGGACCCATCCTTTTCCAAACCTGTGCCTCACTCAGTCTTCCTTATCTCTCAGCCTGAGCCTGAGCCTCTCATTCTTCCTTATCTCAGTCAGGAATACTACCATCCATCACAGCATTTGGGTAGGAACACCAAGGGTCATTCTTCATCTGTTTCTCTTACCTCTCACATCCAATTTGTCACTCAAATCTACAGCTTTCACCTTATATATATATATCTTAAAACCACCTACTGCTGTCAATTTGTACCATCGACACCCTAAGTCAAGCTATATCATGCTTTACTTACCCCTCCCTGCACCCAATTTTGCCACTTTTCATCCATTTATCAGCCAAAGAGCTTTTTTTCTTGAAGTCAAATCCGATTTTGCCTCTTAGATTAACTATGGGCTCCTTACTGTGGCCTAGAAGGCTCTTTTGGGTCTGTTGTTCCAACCTTATTATGTGTGCCTTTGCTACTGAGACCTCATTCTTAGGTCTTAGATTAAATGTGACTATTCAGAGAGGCTTTCCTCAACCTCTATCTCCATCACCATTCTTTAGCACAGTTGCATTTTGATTTTCTTCCCAACGCTTATGGCTTAAAGAAGTATGTATATTTATGTGTTTATTGTACATTTCCTCTTCAAGACTGGAAGCCCCATGTTTGCTTAGTGCTTATACTTAGTACATAGTATGCTTTCAATACATTTATGAAATAGATGAATAGACAAATGTTTGCCTAGTGTTGATTCTATTTGGTGCTGAAAGGAAGGGAAAGGGTAAAAAGGACCCCGGCTGTAAAATGATTACTGCGTGCCTGAGTGATACAGGACAGGTGGTAAGGGTTGGCAGTGCAACATGGGAAATGTAAAATACAGCAGCAAGATTTGAAACTGGAAAAATGACAAAATGATTCTGTCTTTGCAAGAATGGGGTCATAGGGCAGTGGTCAGATCTGGGAATTTAGTATTCTGTGCGTTATGGGAGAGACCTTACTTACCCTTACCAAATCTATTCTGGCAGCCTGACTCAGAAATAGCATTCATAAAACTACACAGAATAGAATATAGAATAGAAACCACAAAGTCATTGAAGTTGAGGAAGTTTGAGCAGATATCAGGTCCTTAGTATCTACATATATGCCAGTGATTACATGAAGGCTTGTCATGGAAATGGCTTGGCACCCGTAGCACAGTGGTTATGCCGCCAGCCATATACACCGAGCCTGGTGGGTTCAAACCTGGTTCAGGCAAGCTAAACAACAATGACACTGCAACAAAAAATAGCCAGGCATTGTGGTGGATGCCTGTAGTTTCAGCTACTTGGGAGGCTGAGGCAAGGGAATTGCTTAAGCCCAAGATTTGGAGGTTGCTGTGAGCTGTGACACAATGGCACTCTACTGAGGGTGACATAGTGAGACTCTGTCTCAAAAAAAAAAAAAAAAAAGAAAGAAATGGTTAATATGAAGGTTAATTATTTTCAGTACTAACGCTTATTGATCATCAGAAAATTCCTCTGGTGGTTGTCTCATGCCTTCGAGTGTTAATATGAAAGGCATCCCTTCATCTGGCTGCATAAATGAAATCAATAATTTAGCAGCAGTTGGCTTATCACTTTGCGCTACTTTATATGAAAGATGCTATCCATAAAAGCAATTGTAATGGGTAGTTTAATAAGGAAAACGCTGTTGGAGGAGAATATGATTTAACCGTATTCTTAGTAAATACAATGCTTTTTGCAGTGCACTCATTTGTTTTATTAAAGCCAATTAAACATTTGTTTTTGCTAATTTTTACTGTACAAAAGAAATGTGAAATACTTAACAGTCAATTACTGTGAGCATGCAGATAAAAATAATGAATGTTATCACACAAAGAGTTTATATGTAAAAGGCAAAGCAGACACAAATATAGTGTATAGAAATTGGTCGGAAATTAATAACTTTCATTTTAAGCTTCCTTAGAACATTTGGGGGAGGGAAAACCTTTAAATCATTGAAATTCATACCTAGATCCATGAAGATGGCTGACAGGATTCCATCTAAATGAAATCCTGGTAAAAGCTATAGTCAAAAAGAAAGCTACCTTTTTTCCTAATAGTATCTTTAACATAATAGACAAGCAAACTCCTGGTGTTTAGATCTTTATATTTAATCACTTTGGAATAGCTATGCTTTTATGAGTCATCAGAAAGGAACTGAGTTTGCCATCAAACACATTTGGAGTCAGGGAATAGTTGATATACTGATAATTAAAATTTTGGTTATGAATTAGTGAGAAAACATTTTTTTTGCTCATGAATCATTTATTCATGTAGCACTTACAAAATTTCAGGTTCAATTCTAGGTATACTGGAAAAAGATAGATACAGTTCTTGCAGTACAAAGTTGGTAGTCTCAAAGTGAAGTAAAGCCTTAAACAGGTTGCTCCCGTGACATATGATATGCACTGTGATAGGAGAATTAAAAGTCCCACAGGAAGGAGGAGGGGAGTAGATGGGAAAAAGGTAGATGTTGATCAAAGGGTACAAAATTTGAGTTAGAAGAAATAAGCTTTAGTGATCTATTGCACAGAAAGGTGACTATAATAAATGATAAAGCATGTATTACTATATTTAAGAAAAAGTACTACGGGAGCATTCATCTGCTGGGTTTAACCTAACAAAGTAATATTATATTCCTGGAGGAGATAATATTAATACTTAAACTAAGCCTTTAAGTAGGAGTTGGGCAAAAGTGGTAGAGGGGGAGAGAGTGTTTTTGTAGGTTCTGGAGTCTTTGAAAAATGGGAAGATGTCCAGACTGCCTAGACCTTGGACTGCTAAGAATCGTGGCAGAGATGAATCCAGGAGATGCGCTGAGAACAGATTTGCAGTGCCCCGTGAGCCACAGAAAGGAGCTTGTACTCCACCCTAAACCTAGAGAGCTACTGAAGGTGTTAAGGAGAGTCAGGGCATGATCTAGTTTTAGTTTATCCTTTTAACCATCCTGGCTGCAGTATGAATGGGTGGGAAGGAAATAAGACTGGATGCATGCAGATGAGTTGGGGTGCTAATATGGTGTTCTAGTTAAGGAAGTATGGGGACTTTTGGGGGGCAAGGCCAGGGGTGGGGATGGAGACAGGTGGATAGATTTAGGAAACGTTTCTTAGTTAGAATGGCCAATATGTAGGTGGATAGGTAGTTCTGAGTCTCAGGAGGTTAGACTGGCCTTATATGTGGCCTTGATATATGAAGGGCAGAATAGCAGCTGCCTCCTACTGTTCATGGTGCCTCATGGGCCCCCCACAGGAGTGAGAGCATTTATATTGGGAAAGTGAATGACATAAGTGAAAGGGTAATGAACCCAAATGCTACTTAAGTACTTTCTGTTTTTTGTTTCTTTTTCTTTATCCCTCCTCCCACCTCCCTTCCTACCTTCCTTCCTTCCTTTCTTTCTATAAAATGAAAGGAATGTCTACTAGAACTGTCAGCTGAGAGATTATTAAAAATATTTTTTATTTAATTGCAGATTAATTTGAGGGTACAGATGATTAGGTTACATTGTTTGTGATGTAAGTTTACATTCTTAGGTGATGTTCAAGTTGTAGTTGGTAAGCTCTCACCTAAAAATAATTTTTGGTGCTAGATCACTATTTGATTTTTAACATATAACTTAGGAGTTTGAAAAATTGAGTGACATTGCTATAATAAAACTCCTTCCCTTTCTATCTACCTATTTATGTAAAAAATGTTCTAGATACTTATAAAGAAACTTAAAAATAAGAAAAAATGATGTAGAACATTGTCTCATTTTTGCAATGTTTTATTATACATTGACCCATGAAATAATTAAGTAAAGAAAAACTATTTTAATTAATTAATATTTCCATCTAAATTCTATTTTATATAATTAATACTAGGGTCAGTACAAAAGTTTTGAGACAGACTGTATTATGGACCATTATTTCACTTCCAAGGAACTCTTTAACAATGATCTTTCTGATTCACCTGTGCAAGTTTCAAATTGCTCTGGAAGGCTTCATTTGTTTCTTTCCATGCAGATTTTACAATTTTTAGATTTTTGTGTATCTCAAAACTTTCATAATAATCTACATATATATTGGTCAAAATACAAAATATGTTACATTGTATTTATTAATTGTGTTTAATTGTAATTTAATGAAAACTTAATCCAGAAGAAAAATATTATCACTTAGTACCTTGTGCTGTCAGGAGATTAAAAGAATTAGATTTACCCACTTTTTTTTATAGTGATATGTGATAAAGTGATCAATAGAAGACTTCCAAGCTTCTATAATAAACTATATTATATTGGGTTTAAATTTTGTTGAAGAAGTAGAATGGAATGATGAGTTCAAAGGGAAACAGGAATAACGTAAGATCTAATGTTAAAGAGCTTATTCATGTATTTGCTTAACTGGATGAAGGTGGGAACATTTTAAACATTTGACATTTAAAAGAAGGAAGTAATGGTTATGTTTTAAAGTGTTGCTATGAAATTTACAAAATGGAGGCAATTATATTCTTTGCTGATGGTATCCTATGTAATTTTATATGGTAATTTTTGGATGTCAACTTAAAAATGTGAGAGGGGTTTTCAATATTTTTTAGTGAGTGAATCAGCACATAAATTTAGGGACCAGTGGTATAGGGAGGGAAGGTAGAGTGAAAAAGAAAAGGCCATAGATAGGATCACCAGGAATGGCATTTTTCAAGGATCCTTCCACTATAATAAGAAAAGGAGTAAGAGAAGCCTTGCCATCTGAGAGTGTAAGGAGGGTTGGGAAGGATTTCCAAAGAGAGCCTAAGATGTGATTTAGCTGTTGTGGATGTCAAGAGTGTCAACAATATGGCAGTTCCTCAAAAAATTAAATATATGATTACCATAGGATCCAGCAGTCTCTCTTCTGGATTACTGCTTTGTGCATCTCTAAGAGATATGTGCACACCCATGTCCATTGCAGCATTGTTCACAACAGCCAAGACATGGAAACAGCCTAAGTATCCACCCACCCACAGATGAATGGATGGAAAGGTAGGTGGTACATACACACCATGTATGTAATTTTAGTTTTTCTACTATCCAAATTTACAAAAGATTGAGATTATTTCTAATGTATTTTATTAATATTTAACTCAATATATCCAAGATATTGCCACTTAGGCATGTGGTCAATACCAAAACTTACTCAGATATTCTATGTCTTTCCTTGGTTTTATACTGAGTCTTCAAAATCCAGTGTATATTTCACAATGAAAGCACATGGAGGCAACAGTCAAGTGCTCATAGCCATGCACAGCTAGCGACTACCAGATTGGACAGTGCAAACATATATAGCAAATATTAGTGCTAAAAATTTCATCCTTATTTGATAATTGCTTCTGGAGCGTCCTTTGTTTTCTTGGCAGACTGTAAACTTCCCAAGGGCAGGGGTCATATTTTAAACTACTTTGCTATTCCGTAGGTATTCAGCACAATGCTCAGCAGCAGTGAGATAGCTTGATATACCACGTTGGGTGAATTATTTTGATTAGTGAAACTTTATGTTAAACCACCTTGATAATACCAGTCTGTTGAGTGGTCCTTTGGGAATAGGATTGCTCTTTTTGGAACAACAAAGCTGTCAGAGTCTTAAATAATTGACAAGGCTGTTAATAGCTGCTGCTGTGTAATTAGACAATCGTTTAAATTTGTGAGCATCCTGGGGGTGGGACAGCTACATCCAGTCACAGCAGCTTTTAAGCATGAACATCTTTACGTACAAATTCACAGTTCTTTGGAAGGTATTTGATGCTCTTTAAGAAAATTATGAGTTTAAATTTTCCCTGGGGTGCTTATCAACTTGGCTAATATCCCATTTATATTGGACTTATCTGAGAAACTAAGTTGAAAATAGATTGGCTTAGCTATATATCAACTAGTCCCTTAGAAACTTTTTTGTTTTTTTTTTTCAGGGGTGAGGGAGGAGGTTACCTAGATTCTGGAAACATCTTTATCTCTGTCTCATAAGTCTTTGTGCTGAGAGTTGTGGCTTTTAGGATAAACAAACTAAAAAAGGGGCCCCTTGAGAATATTAATTTGTTCAAATTAAAATGAATATAAAAAGACATAAAAAGGACCTTTTTAAAAGGTCCTCTCAACTTCAGCACAGTAGTTTAAACATTCCTTTGGGGAAATTACATCACCCTTATATTCAGGTTTAATGAAAAAGCAATAATTCAGAGTTGCAGGATTTCTTTCTTTGTTTCTTTTTTTCTTTTTCTTTTCCTTTTTTTTTTTTTTCTTTTTGGCCTTCACCATTGTAAAAGCAATGATATGAATTCAGTAGTGCAAATTCTTGAACTGTAGCTATGTGAAATTAGATAACCTGGTAGGTATACTGACTATGGAGAGAGTTGACAAAGGAATCCCCTTGTTGAAATGACTTTCTGCTAAAATAAACATATCACATCCAAACCAGTATTATAATACAAAGTATTTTAAGCATTTTCAGACTGAAATTATTATAGATGGAAAGGGAGCTTATTTTATTTTTTTCTGTAATTATGACCAGCAATCAAGAAGTTGTTCTAATTTATATCTAATTGATGCAATTGATTCTCCAAAGTTAAAGGAATAGGAAATATCACCATGATGAATCAGAAATACTCCTATCAAAATATGAAGCAAACTCAGTTGTTATGCATTCCGTCTTTTCTGATATTAATAAACAGAAAAAAAAAATCAGTGTTCTTCACCTAACTTTAGGTAATTCCTAGATGGGAAGATGATTATACAAGCTAGTTTTAAACTTTTATTAGAAGAAATAGAATTGAATTTTGAAGCCTCTGGTGCTAATTATTGAGGTGTATTCTGCCAGGGATCAAAATCTATGAGTGGTCTGTAACAGAAGTCTGCCACATATGATATATTCCATACATAGATAATGAATGATTGTCAATTTTCCTCGAGGGAAATTTGAATATATTGCATTTTCTCTCTAATGTAGGTGTAACCATGTTTGGAAATAAAATTGTTGTTGCTGCTAATACCTATTAACATTAAATGTATGCACAAGCCTTTGCTCAGAAGTCACGGTGTATATACAACATACATTTTAATCTCTCTCAGCACCAGTAAAATTTTATTTTGTAACTCAATTAGTTGAATGAGATCAGCAACTGTGGGTCTGATTTTAGGTGTTATTACTAAATCACCCCAGATGATCAAAATCCAGCTTCCAGTACTGACTTGGAATCAATACATGACAATTGCAAATAGTGTGATTATTCTTGGACTCTACTTAGAGCTGGTCCCTCTGCCATCAGGTCAAGCTTGGAACCTACAACTTATACAAGATTCAGAGAATTGAGACGTGGAAGAGTGCAGAGGGTTGGTATTAAGACTACAATTTCAGGGTCTCCTATAGATGTAACTAAATTTGTTTTTCCATTCCAAGTCTTTTGCCAATTTAAGGTAATAGCTGTAAGTTCACAGTTTCCTTGGTTGACACATGGTTTTCGTTTTCTCATTGGTTCCAGCTAATTTCCTAGGAACTTGAACTTGTCAAGACATGAGGGTCCACTCTGGTTTTCCTAGACCCTATTGGTTGGTTTCTACAGATTCTGCCAAGTAGTCCTTATTCTGGTCGTTAAGTCTGAGGGGTCCAGATTGCACTTGGAGCCACTTCTTCACCTGTCAGGCACCTTCTGGGCATACCTAGATACCCCACATAAGCTCTAGTAGTCTCTTGGCAGGGTTGGACAACAGGCTAGGAGATAGCATATTCTTTTAAGTAAGTCAATTTTTCATTGGCTTTTCAGATGCATAAATCAAGAATTTTCTTATTTGGTTCTTCTCTTAACCGGAAGACCCTAAATCTGTTTCCTAGATTTCAAGAATGTAGGAGTAGAGAAACACCGTGGGCTCACAGGAAATATAGAGGAAAAATGGCATTAGTTAATATTTTAAATTATTATTCTCTACAAACAAACTAAATAGAGTTTTGGAAATCTTAAAAAAAGATAAAGGTTATTCAGTCTGAGGAAAAGAAAACTAATATGTATATATTAAATTTAGTAACAGATATTACACACATACATGTATGAAGGGCTTTTGCATCTAGCTTGTGACAACCAGTTAGTTTCTGTCTCAGAGGAGAGTCAAATCTGTAAAGACTTTCTAGTCCAGTACTTTTTTTAAAACAGGAAACAGACTCATAATTAGCATGAGATCATATAGCAAATGTAGCTACCTAGACCATGAAACTGGGTCCACTGGCTCAGAATCCTTTTCTCATTTCTTCCATAGAGATGGAATGAGATTATTTTGCAATAGAAGAAAATTAGGTTAGCTATCAGGATAAACTTTTTGATGCTAATAGTTTGAAACATTGAAATTCATCATCAAGGACATTCACAGTGGTTATTTTATAAAAATGACCAGGCAGCTACCTTTCACTCTGGCCCGGGGGAAGTCCTGTGGAATCGGGGCTTATTGAAGAGATTTCTTTACCCTAGCTTTTTAGATTACATTATTTTAAGGAAGATAGTTCAAAAAAGATTTACAAATATAGACTTGATTGAAATATTTACCAGAGAAATAGCCCGGTGGCTTCTCTGAATTCCAGAAATACACTGTGTTTGTTTCCTTTTTCGTGTATGTGGAAGGAACATCAATCTGCCCTTTCAAGCAAATGTAAGGATTTTTCAAGATGTTTAAAAACAGAAGAGTGAAATTGTCTTCAGATCCCTAGAGAAGATTGGATTGCATAGAACTTTAGCTACTTCCTCACGATGGAATGGATTTCCATTGGGAGAGGATTTATAACTTTACGGGCCAGATAGTGTAAAAGATGTGACAGGCTTCAAAAATAATTTTTCAGTGGGACTATTCCTTGGGAATGGTAATTGATTTCACTTAGAGTCTGCTAAAAACAAACCTAGAGAACTTGTTTGTTACATCAAAAAAAAAAAAGGGGGGGGGAGATGGAGTCAAGTATTCACATTTCTGTGAGGATGTATAGAGATTTAGACAGATTTCAGAGAGGTTATTTTGTATTTCATTACTCCCTGGCTGAGAGAGCTACATTTCGGAAAGCCAATCAGACATTTCCTTTCCCTCTGGTAATATTTAAAATAATGGCTTTCAAGAAAAATCTTCTAGGGAAACTTTTCTATACTACTGCATCTCAGGACACTTCTCCAGTCCTTGGGTCCTTTTCTCTTGGTGGCAACAGGTTTATGCTATAGGAGACACCTGTTTTAATACAGCCCCTTTCTGCCTCCCTCCGATTCCTCTTCATTTGTTCTTTCTCCTCCTCCCTTCCTCCCTTCTTCCCTTCTTTTTTGCAGTGAATGGCTTTGAACTGGCAAAATCAACATGACAACACAACAGCGCTTATGTTTAATGTGGTTCTTTTTCATGAATCTAGAAGGTTGATGTACATAGTAGTACCCTTTGAAGCTCCACATTTCAGCACACTCAGTTAGTGTAACTTGTGGGACATTTTCAACTTTATATAATCTAAAGGTTATAGGGATAGGATCAGTGATGTGATGTTTCCAGTGTCAACTCTATAATAGTAATCCCTTAGACCAGCAGTTCTCAACCTGTGGGTTGCCACCCCTTTATAACCATGAAAATACATCCTGCATATCACATATTTACATTATGATTCATAACAGTACCAAAATTACAGTTATGAGGTAGCAATGAAAATAATTCTATGGTTGGGGGTCACCACAGCACGAGGAACTGTGTTAAAGGATTGCAGCATTAGGAGGCATTAGGAAGGCTGAGAACTGCCTTAGACACAGAACTCAAAATTTGGATTTAATTCAGAATTAATATGAGAATAGTAAAGACAATCACTTAATTCCCTATGGTCTGTTTTCCTTTTAAAGTGCACAGATGTTCCTCAGCATGTAAACTGTCATTATTCAAATATTTGCCCTAAGGATTTGCAGACACTTTAACCCCAGACTCACCAAATCAAAATCTTGCCACACTCCATATGCATGCCTCTGCTAACAAAAATCTTTGGTTGTTGTTGAGATCAGACAAGAGGATGTAGTCCAAGTGGGTTGCACTGGTAAAACTTGGGCTCAGGTTGTTTAAAAGTGTCTGGATGATCTCTATGACCTTCCCTATCATTTTCCCTGAGAGTTTGGCCCCTTGTGAGTCTCAGCTCTGCCAAGAGCCTGGGAGTATTTCCAAACAGGATCTAATTTAGATAGAATGTTTAGTATCACTTACATATTATTGTCAGTGTTTATTTAAAATTACATATATGTTCCTTGTACATGTAAAAGGAATATATAATTCCCATTTGATCTTGTAAGGAAGGATTTTTTGTGTGCTGAATACAAACATACCCTCCAAAGAGACCATTATATGTTAAGAATTAGGTAAATGGTGTTTCAGATGTTTTAATTTATAGAAGTCAGAAATCCTGAGTGGATTTGGATTGCTATGTAGGTGTTTATCAGTAAGCATTTTATTTATATCTGGGGAAACTGGATAGATGTTTGGATGGGTTGGGAACACATTAATTTTCCCAATTAAAATAATAGATGATAGGCCCCCAACTATCTGAAAACTGCTATGTAATTAAAAAAAAAGAATTTAGATGAGGCATGACTGTATTTCTGTTCTGAACTAACATACATACAACTTACATAGGAGTCTATACTAGTAAAATTATCTTGAAATCTTTTGCATGACAAATCTTTGCATTTTTCATCTAGTATAACTGATGTGGCCACCTTTTCTATCCCCCAGTGGACTCAGAAACCTTCATGGATTTCTTGACAGTTCTCTCCGTTGCTGGCTGCGTTTCTGTCTCCTGTTTTGTGAGGTTTTGTCCTCTGGGCCATTGGTGTTCTCTTGCCTCTCTCCTCCGAAGGTGACTTTTATTCTCATTCCTTTGACACCAGTGTCTGGGGAGATGGAACTGGACTCTTTATCTCAAACCCTGTTCCTTTTCTCATCCCCCTGTTTCCCATGTCCACCTAGTTGCTTTTCTACATTTGTGTCCTGATTCCACTCCAAATATAACACAACAGGGAGAAAATGTACTATTTTAACATTGGGCCCCAGAGATTCCTCTTAGGAGGTAGTATACTTTGCTTGAGGAGAATGTGTTGCTATTTGCTGCTGCAAATTAAGACCTTGAGAAAAAAAGATTGTCAGGAGATAAGGTGAAAATAGGAAGCTAAATCACCCTGAATGCATAATGAACAGAGACTTGAGGTTGGAAGGGAAGGAAAGAAATGGAGTAGGAGGTGAGAGGAAGGAAAGGAAAGATAGAAAGTGGCTGGAAAACTTATAGAGAAATAGAAACAGAGTTGGCAGAAAAGACCAAAGGCTTTTTAAGGACAGGGTGGTTTGCTAATAAAATTTAGGTTGTTTACATTCTTTGCAATATGAATACCTTTATTTCTCAATAAAATCTGCTACATACACAATAGTCTTCTCTAGGTGAATTTTTTTATGTCAAAATCTAAATGTAATGGCAGCATTATTCACAGTTGCCAAAAGGTGGAAACAACCCAAATGTCCACCCATGGATGAATGGACAAACAAAATGTGATATATACACACAATGGAATTTTATTCAGGCTTAGAAAGGGATGAAATTCTGATTTATGCCTCCACATGATGAACCTTGACATTATGCTATGAAATAAGTCAGACACACAAAAAAACAAATATTTTATGATTTCATTTATGTGAGGTAATAACCTGGTCAGATTCCTAGAGACAAAAAGTGGATTACAGTTTATGAGAACTGGAACTGCAAACTAATACAAAATTTGTGGAAGGAAGTATGGAGGATCCTCAAAGAACTCAAATTAGACCTCCTATTTGATCCTGCAATCCCATTACTAAGCATCTTATCCAGAGGCATCTATCCATTTTATCATAAGGACATTTGCACTAGACTGTTTATTGCAGCTCAATTTACAATTGCCAAAATGTGGAGACAATCTAAATGCCCACCAGTCCAGGAATGGATTAACAAGCTGTGGTTATTATGTACACCATGTACATATATGTACACCATGGAATAGTACTCAGCCATTAAAAGAGATGGAGACTTTACATCTTTTGTATTAACCTGGATTGAATTGGAACACATTCTTCTTAGTAAAGCATCATAAGAATGGAGAAGCAAAAATCTAATGTACTTAATTCAAATATGAAGGCTGTAGATGATCTAATGCAAGGTGGTGGGTAGGGGAATGAGGGGGTGGGGAGAGGGAAGGGAAGAAAGGGTGGGAGTTCACAGTGTTTGGCACACCTCTTGGGGGTGGGACACAATTATAAGAGGGATTACCTCTTGTTAGGATTTACCTAACAAATGCAAACAGTGTAACCTAATACTTTGTACCCTCAATGAATCCCAAACAATAAAAAAAAAAAAAAAAATTAAAAAGTTGTTGGAGAAATGGAAGAGACTAAAACAAGAAAACTCTTTAGGAAAGCCTTTCTATCTTGCAGGCAAAAAGAAAAATTTAGATAGGAAAAAAATAAGGTTTATGAGAGTGTTGGGGGAGAGAATGAGGAATTATCATTTCATGGGTACAAAATTTCAGTTGGGGATGAAGAAAGTTTTGGAGAAGAATGACTATTGTGGTTGCACCACAAAGTGAAAGTGAATATATACTAAATTATACACTTAAAATGGTTAAAATGGCATAAATTTTATTTATGAATATTTTGCCAGGCTTAAAATCTGTAGATAGAGGCTATGTGCCATGTCTGAGGTGTTACAGTTTGCACAGGATAAAATGATGATCCAGAAATGGAATTGCTTCCATTATAGGTAAAGTTATAAGAGTAGAGGAAGAATATTTTGTGGAACCCCTTGGGTGGGTTAAATGGTGGCCCCCTAAATGACACATCTGTTTCCTAACTGCAGGAACCTAAAAATGGACCTTGTTTAGAAAAAGGGTCTTTGCAGATGTAATTAATGATTTGGAGATGAGACCACCTGGGACGCCTAACAATTACTAGTGTCCTCTTAAAAGAAAGCAAAGAAGATTCAGAGGAGAAAGCCACGTGAAGACATATTACAGAGACTGGAGGGATAACAAGCAACGCCTGAGATCACCAGGGTAGGAGACACCTGTGAGAAACACCTTGGCGATGAGGGATTGGGGCAGGGACTTGGCGTCATTTAACATCATTGGTCTCTCTTTAAAGAGCCTGTGAGAGCACAGCAGTCTCCACAGTTGTGGTGTATTACTTCTCTCAGAAACCTCAGGAGGAGCTGCGGGATAGACGAGCTGAGACTGGCAGACTGCTGCTCTTACTAATGTTGACTGGGACTTGGGCACCTGAGACCCAAAGGAGCCCATCCCTGGGGCGGCGGTCCGCGTCCAGACAGTTTTGTGGGCTGGGGTGGGAGACCTAGCGCCCCGGCTCCGACGGGGGTCCACCCTGATGGGACCCGACACCCCAGAAGCTGGAAGAAGCCACAGGGATTCTCTGGGAGAGCCTTCAGAGGAAACGGCCCGGCCAGCTCCTTGGCTTCACACTTCTATCCTCCAGAATTGAGAGAGAATCATATGTTTCTGTTCTTTTAAGCCACCAAGTTTAGGTTGTTTAAACTCACACATCCTTCAACTCCTCCCGCTCTGGAAAATCCCATTAGATGTTGGGTGGTTCAAGGTCTCCCGCTGCAGAGAGGATAGGCTGCCAGCAGATTTCCTCGGCATCTTAAAGGCATCTCAGCTGACTTCTAAGTTAAAGAAAAGTAGAACCTCCCTTAGTAGGTTCGATTTATTTGCCTCGAAAAACCCAAAGTGGGCAGGTATGTATGTCTCCGTTTTCAGATGGGGAAACTGAGGCTTTAAGGCAATGTTTGTCAGAGAGTGATCTGTCTGCACTCAGAGTCACCTGTGGTTGCTGTAAAAATGTAATTTTCTGGGTCCTAAGACCTAATGATTCAGAACTCCAGGGTTGGTCTTTAGGAATCTGAAATTTTTTATAATCATCTTTTCTGTAAATCTTATACATATTAAAATTTGAGGGCCACTGCTCTAAGAGAGAGGTTATTCACTTCCTATATAACAGCAGCTAAAAGATGTATCAGGGAGTCGAACCCAGCTCTTATTACTAGAAATTTTTCTACTAGAAACTATCTGCCTTTAAACAAAAAGTCATTAAAAAACCCACTTTATTAATGTATGATTGACATATAAATAACTGCACACATATTGTATACATCCTCATGAGATTGGGGATATGTATACGGGTGGGAAGCATTCACTACCATCAGGGCCATAACCATATCCAGCACATCCCCAAATTTCCTCCCGCCCCTCCTTTTCTCACAAGAATGTTTAACGTGAGATCTATTCTCCTAGAAATTTTAGGTATACAATATGGATTTATTAGCTACTGGTACTATGTATATAGTAGATTCCCAGAATTTTATTTATCTTGCATAATTGAAACTTTCTATTCTATAACCATCACTTCTACATTTCCCCCTCTGCACTTGGCAAACATCTTTCTATTCTCTGTTGCATTGAGGCAGTGAGATTATAAAGTATTTCTCTTTCTGAGTCTGTCTTATTTTACTAGACACAATATCCTGCATGTCCATCCATGATGTTGGAAATGGCGGGATTTCCTTGTTTTTTTTTTTAAGGCTGAATAATATTCCATTCTATGCATATACCACAGTTTCCATAAAATATCCTTTTCTTATTTTGTTAATAGCTTTTTTTTTTTTTTGCTACTCAGTTACATGAGTTTTTATACATTTTAAATATTAACCCCTTATCAGATACGTGGTTTGTAAATATTTTCTCTCATTTTGTAGGTTGCCTTTTCATTCATTACTTGCTTTGCAGAAGCTTTTAAGTTGAATGCAATCCCACTTGTTTATTTTGGCTTTGTTGCCTGCACTGTTGGTGTCATATCCAAAAATTCATTGCTAAGACCAACATCAAGGAGCTTTCCCCCTTGTGTCTTAATACTTTCAGGTCTTATGGTTAGGTCTAATCCACTTTCACCTCTTAGGTTAACTTTTAGCCTAAGTATTTTATTCTCTTTGATACTACTGTACCTGAGATTATTTTCTTAATTTCTTTTTTAGGTAGTTTGTTGTCAGTGTGTAGAAATGCAGCTGATTTTTGTATGTTAATATTGTACCCTGTGAGTTTACTGAATTTTTTTTTTTTTTTTTTTTTTTTTTTTTTTTAGTTCTAACAGTGTTTTGGTGGAATCTTTAGGATTTTCTATATATAAGATCATGTTATCAGCAAACAGAGAAAATTTTATTTTTTTCTTTCTGATATGGATGACTTTTGATTATTTTTCTTGCCTAATTTCTCTGCCTAGGACTTCCACTACTACAGTGAATAAAAGTGGTTATAATGGGCACCCTTGTCTTGTTACCGGTCTTAGAATTTTCACCTTTGAGTATGATGTTAGCTCTGGGTTTATCATATGTGGCATTTGTTGTGTTGAAATGCATTCCCTCTATACCTAATTAGTGGAGAGTTTTTATATTGAATTTTGCCAGATATTTTGTCTGCATCTATTGAGATGCTTGTAGGCTTTTTATCCTTCATTCTGTTATTGTGGTGTATCACGTTCATTTAAGTTGAAACATCCTAGGATCCCAGGGTGAAATCCTATTTGCTGATGTTATGATGCATGATCCTTTTAACGTGCTGTTGAATTCAGTTTTCTAGTATTCTATTAGGAATTTTTTGTATCTGTATTCATCAGGTGTATTTGTCTACAATTTTGCTTTCTGGTAATGTCCTTCTGTAGCTTTGGTATCAGGGCAATGCTGGCCTCGTAGAATGAGTTTGGGAGTATTCCCTCCTTTTCAATTTTTTGGAAGAGTTTAGGAAGCAGTGTTCTTAATTCTTCCCTAAATGTTGGGTAGAATTCACCAGTGAAGCCATCTGGTCCTGGGCTTTTCCTCATTGGTAGATTTTTTTTTTTATTACTAATTCAATCTCCTTGCTTATTATTAGTCTGTTCAAATTTTCTATTTCTTCATTGTTCAATATTGGTAGGTTGTATAGTTCTAGTAATTTTTCCGGTTTTTCCAGGGTATTCAATTTATTAGCATAAATTATTCATTGTAGTTTCCTATGCTCTTTTGTGTTTCTGTGATATCACTTATAATGTCTCCTCTCTCATTTATCAGTTTTATTTGAGGCCTTTTTTCCTAGCAAAGCTAAAATTTTATTGATTTTGTTCATATTTTTTAAAAAAACAACTCTTAGCTTTATTGTTTTTGTCCTTTCTCTAGTCCCTATTTTATTTCTTTCTAATATTTGTTATCTCCTTTGTGTTAAATTTGGGTTTAATTTGTTCTTCTTTTTTTAAATTTCAAATTAATATGAGGTTACACATTTATAGGTTATGTTGTTTTCGATTCCAAGGTAAAATTCAAGTTGTAGTTGAGCCCTTCACCCAGGGGTCATGCTGAACACCCTCAAATTGTGAACATTAGGTGAGATCCTGCCAATTACCTTCCTTCCTCCTGCCTCTCGCCTTCCCTTCTTTCCCTTCCCATCTCCCTTCTCTCCACTTCCCCTTGCTAGACCATGTTTGTGTTTTGTCATTCATTTGGGCATATAGTTATTATATTGGCTTCACATTAGTATTGAGTACATTGTATTTTTTTTTTTCTTCTTGAGATATTTTACTAAGAAGAATGTGTTTCAACTTCAATTTAGAGCTACATAAGAAATGTAAATGCCTGCGTAAGAAAAAAGAAACAACCTAATGTCACATCTCAAGAAAAAAAACAGTACTCCATGTTAGAACTGCTTTTCCTGCATTCTATAATTTTTGGTATATTTCCATTTTCATTTATCTTAATTTATTTTTTGATTTCCCTTTTGACCTATTGATTGTTTGGGAGTGTGTTGCTTAATTTTTATATATATGTGACTTTTCCAATTTTCCTATTATTTCTAGTTTCATAATATTGTGGCCAGAGAAAAGATATTTGATATGATTTTTAACCTTAAAATTGTTAAGACTTCTTTTAACGTATGTTCTATGCTGGAGAATGTTTCATGTGTACTTGAGAAGAATATATATTCTGCTGCTGTTGGTTGCAATGTTCTGTATATGTCTTGTAGGTTCATTTTGTCTGTTATTCAAGTCCACAGTTTCCTTATTGATTTCCTGTCTGTGTCATTTATCCATTGTTGAAAGTGAAGTATAGAAGTTTTCCACTATTATTGCATTGCTGTGTATTTCTTCCTTCAGTTCTGTTAATCTCTGCTTCACATATTTAGGTGGTCCAGTCTTGGGTGCATTGTCTTGATGAATTGATATCTTTGTCTTTATATAATGAGCTGCTTTGTCTTTTGTGACAGTTTTTGACTTGAAGTCTATTTTACCTAAATATAACTACCCCTGTTTTCTTTTGGTTAGCATTTGCATGAAATAACTTTTTATCCTTTCGATTTCTTTTTATATGTGTCCTTAAAGCTGAAGTAAGTCTCTTGTAGGCAACATATAGTTGGGTTTTGTTTTTTATCCAGTGAGCCACTTGGTGTCTTTTGATTGGAGAATTTACCCCACATACACTAAAAATACTAAAATAATTACTTGTAGGTAAATACTATTGCCATTTTGCAAATTATTTTCTGTTTGTTTTATAGTTCCTTTCTTTCTCTCTAATCTTTGCTTCACATATTTAGGTGAAACACCTCTCAAAAGTTTCTTCCTTTGTCATTTGATTTTTTGGGGCAGTGATATGCTTTTATTCTATTCTCTTAATGTTTTGTCTATTTATCATAGATGTTTTAAAACATCTTATAGTTAGTGTACTTAAAGCTGATAACTTACTTTTCATCACATACAAAGCTCTCCATCTCTACTTCACTGTGACATGTTATTTATCTTACAATTTGCAATTTTTAATATTGTGTAACCATTAGGAAACATAGTTATAATTGTTTTTCAATACTCTTGTCTTTTAACTTTTATCCTCAAGTTAAAAGTGATTATGTGCCACTATTAGAGCAGTCTAAAATTGAGTATATACTTAGCTTTACCACTAAGTTTTGTACCTTTATATGTTTTCATGTTGTTGAGTTGAAGATCTGCCTTTTGAATTTTTTGTAATGAAGGTCAGGTTGAGATGAACTTTCTCAGATTTTGTTTGTCCTGGAAGGTCTTTTTGGTTGGGAGTATTTTTCTTGCATCATTTTGAATATATTAAGGTAATTCTCCTGGTCTACCAGTTTTCTGCTAAAATATCTACTGATAGTCTTATGAGGATTCCATTGAATGTGACAATTCACTTTTTTTCTTGTTGCTTTGAAAATTCTCTTTGTCTTTGACTTTTGAAAATTTGTTTTGATGATAAACTCTTTACATTCAACCTTTGGGCTTCCTGCATCTGAATATTCATTTTTTCTCCATAGATTTGGGAGGGTTTTTGCCATATTTCTTTAAATAAGCCTTCTACTTCTTTCTTTTTCTCTGCTCCTTCTTGTAGGTACTATTATATATAGCAGGTTATTGATGGAATCCCATAAGTCCCATGGGTGTTTTTCTCTCTTTTTTATTCCTCTTTTTTTATATCTTTGACTGTATAATTTCAAATGATCTGTCATTGAGTTCACTGTGTTCTGTTTGAAGAATCAGTGATCAAGACTGCTATTGAAATTCTCTATTGTATTTTCCAGTTAGACATTGTATTCTTCAGCTCCAGAATATATGTTTGGTTTTTTATGATTTCTATTTTTATGGTTCATATAGTTTTTCCTGATTTTGTTAAGTGTCTATTTGTGTTCTTTTAGCTCACTGAGCTTGTTTGATTATATTTAATTTCATCATGCAATTCATAGATTTCTATTTCTTTGCTATCCTTCATTGGAGGTTTGTTTTGTTCCTGGGGGATGTTGTATTTCCTTCATTCTTCATGTTCCTTGAAGATGTGCAGTCAAGTTTTTTTTTTTTTTTTTTTTTTTTTTTGAGGCAGGGTCTCATGCATTCAAGATTTTGCATTTGAAAAAGGACTCATCTTTTCCAGTCTTTACTGATTGGCTTCAGGAGATGAAGATCTTCATTGGTGAGCCCAGCTATCAATTTTGGGGGTCTCTTAGAGGTTTTCTGTGGATTTCCACTCCACTCTTCTTATTCCCTCTTAGGGAGCAAATCTTAAAATGGTATGTCTTCCCTTTTGAGTGTGGGACACAACTACAAAAGGGACTCTACCTAACATATGCAAATATTGTAACTTAGTTGTTTATACCCTCACTTTAAACTGAAATAAAAAAATGTGTACCTTCCCTTGATCCAGCAAAGCCAAGACTAGTCTCAAGAGTTCTCCATTTACTTACCCTATAACAGTACTGTAAAGTGTTCAAGGTTGTGTACCTTCTTCCAAACTGTCAGAGTTGAGCTAGCTGCTAATATACACAGCTATTGTTGAGATCCATGTGTTGAACTATGGGAGCTCCTATGGGCCATGTTCAGGGACATTCAAGGTGTTGTCCATAGGGGATATACAGGGTTCTGGGCTGTGTGGTGGCAGCTTTGGGTGGGAGGGGTCCTCTGGTGAGTCATCTTTGTGCCTCATGATGGGCCTCTTAGTGGAGTTAGTCAGTTAGTAGGATCTGCAGGTGGCTGTTGAGAACTACACACTGGTTACTGTATATTCCCTCCCCTATTCTTGTTTCTAGCTCTCTCCAAATGATTCAGCTTTGCTGATTCCTTCAGTATTTTAGGTAGGACAAGACATAAGGGGGCCTCCTGAGAGGCATTCTGCAAGGCTGGGGAATTTGGGCTCTCTATTAGCCTTACTTTTTTCTATGTAAGAATTTATGAGCCAGAGGGGTCTTTCTTGGCACTGAACTGTACCACCTTGGGGGAAGTGATGCAAGTAAAGTGAAACTGCTTTTCTTACCCTCTTCAATGCATCTGCTCTTAGATGTTTTCCTTCACTCATGTGCTGGAACCTCAGCTAGGCTCCAGGGGTTCCACAAAATATTTTTATCCATGGGTGGATTCTAGAATTGGTATTTCTATGGGATAAGGGGAGGAGGAGATCATCTTTCTAATGTTGTGCTACCAGCTGCTTTTTCATTCTTTTCATTCCAAATTCCTTTCCATTTCCTCTGACAGCAATAAGTGATACCGGTGAATAAATTGTTTTCTTTTAAGGTAGTAAATGGCTAATAATTGTTTATTTTTTTGCATCTAGATCAAAATGAGTATAGTATTGATTAATTTCCCTGAGATCATGAGCTTTTCTAAGGTGGGGAGACATTAATTTATCTTTGTATCTTTCATTTCTGGGGTAGAGCTTTGCAAAAAAGAAGGCATTGCAAATTGACAAAGACTGGCCATTTTTTTTTTGTTTTGATTACAAAAGAAATATGTGCTTATTATTGACAATGCAAACATTGCATAAATGTATAAAGTGAAAAGGGTAAATCTTAATTCTTATATTTAGAATGTATCTTTCTATTTTCTAGATTCTTATATAAATATAATTTTTACACAAAGGAGTTAATTGGTATATGATATTCTTTTTCCTTTTGACAAGCATATAGTGGACAGCCCTCCTTATCAGGGCCTAGTGATCTATCATATTTTTTCCTGGCCCTTTAAAAAGACAAGTTGTAGTTAATTTTCAAAGTTCTTGCTGGAAGAACTCAGCTGGAATCAGCCAAAGAAAGTGAAGTCATTTTAGGTTTCTCAGGTATAAAGATACAGAAATGCTCAAAGGGAAGCACACACTCTAGAGAGAAGCTCAGAGACTATCAAACTTACAGGAACCAAAGAAAGTAGACTTTTTGTCTAAAAGGAAAAATTTTATTTTAGAAGAAGGAACTTCAAGTTGTTCCAGAAAAGAGAAAGTTACATGTTCTGAATACCTGAAGAAAAAAGCTGAGTAGGCTGATTCCTGACCTTGTGCCTTTCTCCGTAGCAGTGAATAGAAAGCTAACATTCAGCAAGAGATGTAAGTGGATTTCAGCTGTTTAAAACCAATTGTGAAAAGTCTGAGTCAAATTAAATGGTGAAAGTTAGGTTAGAAAAGACATTCTATTTTTCTTCCTTTTGGAAATAGCCTTGACTTTTTAGGCTCTTTAAAATATGTATTCAATAAGAAATTAGTATCCACTACCTAGCTGAAATAAGACTAGGCATTGAAGACACAGAGATAAGCAAGTCTTCATTCATGGGGCGTTGATCTTTAAATTAGGGCTATGGAACCTCCCTTACCGGCTGCAAGCTTACTGCGAGAACAAACCATTTTTTATGTTGTTGTATTTTATTACGTGATGTCTTCCTGCAAATAAGGATGCATATCATGTCTAACAGCTGAGTAATATGGACTTCTAGGTTAATAGCAAGAAGTTGAGGAGAGACAATCCCATAGAAGTGAAAATATGATAAAATTCCTAATTGTAGCATTGAATATGTTGTTTATTTGCAGGCTTTTTCTTCTGAAATTTGCAACATATATATTTGTCTAATATACTAAAAACGATATTAAGCATTAAAAATATGTGTAATGTAAATTTATTTTAAGAATTAGTTTCTTATCTAAGTCTATCAACTTCATGTAACTTTGGAATATAGAAGATACATATTTTGACATTGGGGCAGGCTTTTTGGCTTTCTGGTTTTTCAGAGATTATGATGCTGACTTTAATAGGGACTTGTGACACAAAAATTGTTCAGAGAGTGTTGAAACTAGCCTTTGTTTTTATTTGATGAGAAATCTGTAGAAAACTATATCCATAGCAATAGATCTCATGATTTCCAAATTTCTCTTTGCTTCTGAATCACTTAAATGCTTTTCCAATTTTCATTCTTAGTCCATCATCTTACAGACCTCTTCATTTTTCTGTATACCTATACCTCAAATTGTAAACAGTGTTTGATCCTTCTAGCATTTCATGTATGCCATTTAAATACTTGCTGTTTTCTTCACAATTGTAATCACTGTGTCTACAATTCAAGGTATAGAGAAAAATGAAGAGGTCTGTAAGATAATGGACTAAGAATCAAAATAAACTTGCAATTGACCAGCTCGTGTCCTCTGAGCTTCAATGCCTTGCTTTTACCATGAATAGTGATAGAGTGCATTCCTTAAATGGTGTTAGCGCTGGTTTTAGCATTTTCATCTTTCTGCCTTGTACTGTGCTTTGTAAAATAGAAAAGGAAAAAAAAAATCAATGAAATATTCAAATACTAACACAGATGCTACCATACAGACAATGACAGGGCCAGTAGCCCACAGTGTCTCATCAGATGATACGTGGACACTGCAATTGTTGCCCGAAGGAAAATGAAATTTCACTGTATAATAAATGAGAGTAAAGGTTGTATGAAACTTGAAGTGTATATCCAAACACACCGTCATCTCAAATGTGTGGTAGGGATGGGAATGAAAAAATTCATTTTACTTTAACAGTGCTCAGTTTAATTCACTCAGTCAGTTCCACAGTTACCGCCAAGCTTTGGTTCTTCTCCTTTCCCTATAGAGCACTGGTTCTCAACCTTCCCAATGCCGTGATGTATTTTCATTGTTACAAAGGGGTTGCAACCCACAGGGTACTGATTGCTGCCTTTCAGGGTTGCAGTGGGGCTTCAGTAGCATACTTTATGGGGCTTAGCTTCTTCCTGGTTGTGTGGTAGAGGCCAGCAATGCAGCTTCAGCTGCTTCTCAACCAGCTGATGGTGCACGTTTGGAGAGCAGGGACCACTCCTCTTCCCAGCCTTTATGGGGCTTTACACAGTTTGTTACATAGTTACCATGTAAATATTTTCTTACTTGTTAATTTTCCCTGGTTATGATGGTGATTTAGTAATGAAGAGTCATAAAAGAGATACTGTAAGTTAAGTTTTTAGAGAGCTGTTCATGATCATGTATAGAGATAATTCCTTCCTGTGTTAAGAGTTACAACCAACCTTTGGTTATCCATGGTGGGCATTGTCAGATACTTTATCACTGAAACTAATATGCTTTTGAGAGCAAAAGTGGATGCTACGGATATTTACACCTGGAGGAAAGGTGAAATCTGGAATGGTTCCAGGACATGCTTTATTTGGGATCTGGTTTAACTGAGGTGGAGCATTTCTCAAAAGGGCTTCCTGTTTCTAATGAATTAAGGTCACAACTGCAATTGAAGAACGAGGGAACTTATTTCTTTCTCAGAAGTTTTAGGGATTCTTTTGAAGACTTAACTCTACTGCAGCTTCTTCACTGTACCTAATTGAGTAATGTTACCAGCACCTTGAGATTAAAGGGTTTATCAAGAGATTAGAGGATTGCCCTTTCCTAATTCTAATATCCCTGTTCACAGAAGAGCCTTCACCATCTGTCTGTTGTGTAACCACAGGAGTTTAATTACAGTCTAGCAATTGCACCTGGTATGCAAAAGCTCTATGATTCAAAGTCAAAGATTATGCATAGATTATTTGCAGTTTTCCAATGATTTATGCTGGTATCCAAGCTCCTTACATGGATTCTCATATTTGTCTGACAGACAGGCTGCCTGGTAGTTAAAGCAAAGACTATAGTGACAGACTACCTGGGTTTGAAACCTTGCTTTACTCACTTATTCGTTTTGTGACCCTTGGCAGGTTACTTATTTTTTCTATTTTATTTCTTCATTAATAACACGGGATAATAACAGTACCTACTTCATAGCATTGTTGTGAGGATTACATGAATTAATACTTGTATAATGCTTGTACCAGTGCATGATATTTAATAAGAGCTATATAGATGTTTGTAAGTAAAAAAAAAAAAAAACACAAATAAAACTTCTATGTATAATCAGGTATTGGTGATATTATGCTTGAAATGCTCACAGGCATACAAATGAGAGTAAAGGAAATAACAAAATAAAACTGAGTGCTATACATATCACCAGGGTATTAGAGAGAAGAATAGTAGGAAATACATTACACAGAAGATTTTAAGATAGAAATCTCTGTGTTACCAGAGCCAGTAGTTTGTTGGGTATAATGAACCCAAAGGACAAATGTAATTTTTCCTTTTCTTTATTTGAGTGCAATTGAATTTTGCAGCAATGATGCTGCAGTCATTTTTACGTTGTTGCTATTGTCACCGCTGTCATCAATATTGTAATCATTGCTATGAAATATTAAATTCCATTTGACTCTGGCAGTTCACTATATCAGTTAAATGCAGTAGTCCAGCCTCAGGACTTAAAGGTTTTGAAATGATAGTTTCTTACCGAAGTCTGGGTGAGACCATGCTGGATTTAGTATGTCTATTGTTAAGTCTTTGACTGAAACAGGAAAATAGAAACATTCATAGAATTGATAGCACGGTATCTGGCAATGACTGTTTCTAAATCCTGGATAGAATGGTCTAAGAATCACTGTGACAGAGTGATCCAAGCAAGGGCATCTTATAATCAAGTTTACAGTTTTCATGTCAGATGTCAAAAAAAAAAAAAAAAAAGCCCGGAGAAGTTTAAACATTAGAAAAATAAAGAAACAGAAGAAAGGGCTATGGACTTTGGAATTAGGTAGAATTGTATTTAATTCTGGCTTGGAGAATACTAGCATGAAACTCAATAATTAGATAAAATTTTTGAATCTATTAATGAGATTGAAAGCTTGTCATATAGAGTAAGGATTAAACAAGATCATATGTGCCCAACTTGGTATATGCTCTTTTCTTTACCTACTACTTACTAGATTGTTCATTGATTATAGAGAGCTTGCCTTTTTATTAGTGTATTTCCAACATTCAAAATAGTAACTGACCTACAGAGATACTAAATGGTATTTATTTGATATTGAATGAATAATGATCTAACTAAATTCGCCCACTCACCATTAATTAGCTATTATATGTCAGTCACTATGTTCAGAACTATTTAAATGAAGATGAACAATAGCATGGTCAGTTATAAACTACACAGAATATACATTAAAATGAGGACACTGCAGAGTCTGTACAAGGCACTGTGGGTGTACAAATGAGGAAGTAACTCACTCTAGCTGGGGAAGAGATATTTGACTTACATCCACCCAGCAGATATAACGAGGAGAAAGCATTCTGCATGAGGGAGTTGTATGTGCGGGAACTGAGAGGGGAGGAGAAAGCATGTGTTGTGTAAACTGCAGGCATTTTAGCTGATCTGGAAAGCTCTGTGTGTGTATATGTGTGTGTTTCCTTGTACACGTGTACAGGGAATAGGAGCCAGGGTGAAAATCTGGGTGGTACAAATTTGAACCATCTTAAAGGTGATGGAACCTCCGAAGGTTTTTTGCACAAACATTTACACAGGGTTGACAGGACCAGGGGTAGAAAGGCTCGTCTGGCTGCCGTAAGTGACGATTGCAGCATTTCTAGTGAGAACCGAGGGGGATGTGGCAATACGCATTGGCTCTGTGAAGAGCAGTGGGATAGATCACAGAGACCTTAGGATCCAAGGCTGACGAGACTGTGGGACCGAGTGCATGTAAAATCTAGAGAAATCCAATCCAAGTGTTAGTTGTATCAGTGGTGATTCTTCTATATTTGAAGAGCCGTGAGAAATATTTTGCATTTTCTTAAAATTTTCTAATTTAACTTTAAAGATAATGTTTTATCTTGTGAAAGCTCCAGTTTTCACTTACCATCTTTAAAACTTTTCTTCAATTCTTTCTAGCTCATGTCCTTAGAAACATTGAACTTGGATCATTTTTAGATTTTTCCATCCATTTTGCTTTTCATTTTTCTACTTGAAGTTTAAATTAGAAAAATGAAAGCAAACCTTGATTAGCATCTCTGTCAGGGAGTAGCCACAAAGAGGAGAGGTGGAATTTTTGTTTCTTGTTTATTTGTTCCAGTTAAATTTATATTATTTTAAAAAGTTTAAGCCATGGGTGATATTAAGCCATGATTTGGATATGTAGCAATACTTTCCATAAAATATTATTTTCTTGGTGGTTCCCTCATTCTGGGTGATGATGACTATATTGTTTCCTTTTGAGTTCTGTAAATATACAAAATGAATCATGAATTTGAGCTTTTTATTTACTGTATTTTCTTTTGTTTATACTGAAACCAAAGCAAAACATTCAATATAACTACATGTGAACTAAAATACCTCTTAAGGTTCCCCTCCAGTGGCTGGCTGACAGGACACCCTCTTGGCTAAGGGGATCCCTGAAACTCAGTTGCTAGGCAGAAGAAAGATTAGACCTACCTAATCATGTCCCATTCCCTTCTTAGAGATGTCCTTGTGATTCATTAACAGGCCCAAGGCTATGCAAGACATACCTGCAAGTCCTTAATATGGTATCTAGAAAACCACTGGGGTCTGGTCATATGTCCTATAGTTTGTCTCTGAATAACAAACAGACCCTTATTTTAACTCAATCATTCCGTTTCCCCGACTCCTGGTCTTTTAGACAAAGCCTGACCCTTTCAGCCAATTGGCAACTAAAAAAATTTTAAACCCAGCTATAACCTATAAGCCTCCGCGTTTGGAGCCAAACAAACTACTTTACATGTATTGATTTATGACTTTACCTGGAATTCCTGTCTCCCTCAAATGTATAAAACCAAACTGTATCTCTACCACCGTGAGTCCATTATCTTAAGTGTTCTTGGGAGTGGCTCTGGGTCATGGTCCTCACATTGTACTCAGAATGAACCTCTTTAAATAAAACTTTATTTTACAGAGTATGGTTTCTTTTTGTTGACATACTAAATATGAGTATTTCTTCATGTCCTTGCTTGAATCATTTGGTCACTGCTTTGCAAGGATCTTAGCTTGAATAGCCTTTTAGATATTTACTTTTCATTGAGTGAAATCTCTTACAGTTTATTTCCTTTAACATCCTTTATAATGGGTGACTTTTTTTCAGTAAAACCCAAATGGGATTTATAAGAACAGAAATTCATGTTTGGCCATATCATGTTTCTTGAAAAAGACAATTCAATTTTAAAAATTAGTGACTAAAAAAATACCTTTAAATAGCATCCTAAAAATTTTATATTTAGTTTCACAGAAATTAGCAAATCCCAATACGTTTTAATAACAAATAATGGGAATTGATTTTCTGTTGAGTAATTGGAAAGGTAATATAAACATTTTATGGTAGAATTTTTTAGGTATTTTTTTTTTTTTTTTCTTGCAGTTTTTGGCCAGGGCTGGGTCTAAACCTGCTACCTCCGGCATATGGGGCTGGCGCCCTACTCCTTTGAGCCACATGTTTGTATGTGATTGTAGGTATGACTTTTTGGGGGCTAAAATAAGGAGCTACAGATATGTATGGGAGAGCACCAACTAAAAAAGAGCTATGGAGCTATGAATAACAAAAGAAGTTTGATTGTACACTGTTATTTTTTAAATATTGGTAAATGTCTTTGAAATTTTTTTTCAGTATTAAATGTACATGAGTATAAATATATGGTTGTTATCTATAGTTGAGGGCCAGGATGTGGCATGGAGAAGTGGAAGGAACACAGAATTCTTTTTTATTTTTTTTTTCGAGACAGAATCTCACTATGTCATCCTTGGTAGAGTGCTATGGGGTCACAGCTCTCAGCAACCTCAAACTCTTGGGCTTAAGTGATTCTCTTGCCTCAGCTTCCCAAGTAGTTGGGACTACAGGCACCTGCCACAACATGTGGCTATTTGGTTTTGGTTGCAGTCATTGTTGTTTAGCTGCCAGGGCTAAGTTCAAACCTGCCATCCTTGGTGTATGCGGCTGACGCTGTAACCACTGTGCTACAAGTGCCGAACTGGAACACAGAATTATTGTTTTCCTCAGCTGAATGATTTCACACAAGTCACTCAACCTGCATAGGTATACTTGGCTTATTTACAGAGTCAGGAGATTGAAACAGTTGAACTTTAGAGTCTTTAAAAGGCTGTTCTCTCTTTTATATACTATCTTCAGCCCTCATTAAGTATTCTCTAAATTTGTGGTAAATACTCTATTTTGTTTTCAACTACTTTTTCTGTGACTTACTTTCTATGTGTTTTATTTTATTTTATTTTATTTTTCATTCCACACGAATTGCTGTTGTCTCTGTTACGTAGATCGTGAGGACCCTTGGTTCCCCTAGGGACAAAGGGGGTGCCCCACCTTGTTGCTGCTCCAAGCAATCGCCACATCTGGGGAAGGAGGAACATCCTGCTAATGTACAAAAGAAAGCAGGTCCTCAAGTCTGCAGGCCAGGCTGCCCAGGCACAATGGGGCCTTGGTTAATTAACCTCTGGATAGTTATGTTGTTAATGTGGTTCATTGGTGATGTCTGGACCACAAAGAGGGTCCAGTCCAGACACTATGAAACAAGACTCGGGAACATAACCAGAGCCTGTTGTTATCACAGAGGGCCAGTTTGTGGTCTGTGGTGAATGTATCTCACTCTTATTCTGGGAACATGTCTTGCCCTTCCTCAATGACTTTGCTCCGTGCTTGCCTTGCTTTTGTGTGTCTGGTCTCTGGTCATTCTTCAGCTAACAGCACACCAGGAACTGAGAACGGACTGCTAACAGGACACCCCCACAGAATATTACAGATGCTGTCTTTCTCTGCTGTTCATTGGTACCTATTTTCTCATATAGTAAATATCTATTTCTGGAAAAAATTTGAACATTCTCCAACAACTTGGTAAGTGGTACAAAGACAGTGATACATAGAGGCTCACTCTAACAATATGTGGAATGAAAAATATGTTTTTCATAAAAATAAAATAAAAATCACATATTCTGTGGGGAATATAGTCCCTGGTTTTGTTTTTGTTTTTTACATTGAATGTGAAGAGAAGGATATTTTATGGTTCCTGACTAACCCTCCTTAGTCCAGTCTGGCCAATGCATCAGGGATTTGCAGTAAGTACAGAGGTTACCTTAACCAGAAGAAACCGAGAGGAGGATCAACTGCCTTTAGAAAGATACAAGGAGCGCTCTAGAATCACCTTAGAAAATGAGTATGTATGACCATGACAGTGAGCATTGTTGTTCATGGTTGTATTTATCTGGCATAAATGAAAGTTATCAGACTTAACAAATCACAGCTGTCATTCAAGAATGTTTCAAAAGTAAGATACCACAACATCACAACTAGATATCTTTATCCCCAGGAAACAGCGAAGAAGGGCCATTTAACTATTTGACTCTAGTTAAATGAAAGGGAAAAAAACTTTCACATTATATGATGAAAATTATAAAGAAAAATAGGACTAGAAGACAAATGTTTTCTATTTTGTAAACCCTGTTAGGGCTGAGGAATTTGTCTTAGTCTGTTAGACTTTTTGGCTGAATTGTCATACAGAAGGTTTAAGGGGGTAAGTCTGAAACTCATGTGGGGTCCAGGTGGATATTTATGCCCTCTGACCATGTGTCTTGTTGGAAAAATTATGACCAAACCTAGATCACAATTATTCCTTCACACTAGTGGTTTTCAACCATTTTGTCTCACAGCACACTTGAACCTATAGTTAAACTTCTGTGGCACACTTAAATTATGTTGATTAAAAAAAAAAGAGTGAAAAAATATATACTGTGCTTTGAACTTCTTTCAAACATAATTAATCTTTAAAAATTTTCAAAGTACACTTAAGATCCTCTAACAACACAGTTGAAAATCACTGCTTTATACAATACAGTATTTAGTATTTAACCAGATTTAATGAAATTAAAGACCAGGCAGCAAAGAATACAAAAATGAGATTCACTGTGAACGGTCTTTAAGAGCAACGTGCTCTTGGGTATGTATCCATCCTGGGTTTACCAAGAGTGAAAATTATGACAGTCCTTGTCTAACTCACTTGATTACTGCCCCATACATCTACCGGGAGATGACTAATGAGAACGGAAATCTGCAGTTAACTCAACATATAGCACAGGATATTATCAAATATGAGTATAGAAGGCTTTTTCTTCTGTGTAACTTCCCTGAATTTATTTATATTATTAAATATGAGTACATAACAGTGAGTCTAAACATGGACCTTGGACTTCTATGTTGGTCTGCAGACTTCAAAATTGTGTTTTGTTTTGTTTTTTGAGACACAGTCTTACTGTGTCGCTCTTGGTAGAGTGCTGTGGCATCACAGCTTATAGCAGCCTCAAACTCTTGGGCTTAAGCTATTCTCTTGCCTCAGCCTCCCAAGTAGCTGAGACTACAGGCACCCACCACAATGTCCGGCTATTTTTTGGCTGTAGTTGTCATTGTTGTTTGGCAGGCCCGAGCTGGGCTTGAACCTGCCAACTCTGGTGTGTATGTGGCTGGTGCCCTAGCCGCTTGAGCTATAGGCACTGAGCCCAGAATTATGTTTTAAATGCATAATATAGCATACACAGGATGACAAAAGAAACCATTTATATTAAAATAACTCTTTAAAATTTTGCGAAACAAAAATGTAATAGGAGATAGATGTCTTAGGGCCCATGATTTTGAAGTAATGTTGAATATAATAGTATTGCAAAGAGCTTTTCCAATCTCATGTGATATGAAAATACATGAGAATTATATTGCACAGTCACACGTTTGCCTAACACTATGGTGTCATGTTGCTTATATTAATAATTCAAGGATATGTTAAATTTCTACCAGAAACAGAGAAAATAAAGATGTAATATTTGAAAATTTTAACCTATTTTGTTCCTTGGACCTCTGTATTGGTCTGCAGACTTCAGAATAATTTTTTAACTGCATAAAATGACATCTACAGAATATTGGATATTTAGGATATAATATAGCCTATATAGGATATAACAGAGGCAACAGTGATCCATGTGGAATGAAAAATAAAATTAAATTAAAAATACATAGAATGTAAGTCACAGAAAGAGTAGTTGAAAACAAAATAGAATATTTGCCACAACATAGGATATATTCCTATGCAAATAAATGGATTCCCTGAGTTCTGTTACTGGTCCCTTTGAGAGTTTGAGGACCCCAAGTTAGGAACAAGAATGTTATCTCAGCCTCTACTGTACAGTTGGCTTAACTTTCACAAAGGAAGGAAAATGGATACAAATACTGGCATTAATGCAATAAATGGGAAATAGGTGAACCTTGTAATATTTATTATAATGAGAATAGTATATCCTGATACATTGATGTGTTTGAGAGTGTTTTCCAGCCTTAGCTTTTTTCCTTCTTAAGATATAAGAACATCAGTAGAGTTTGGGTGGAAAGTTATTTGAGAAATGTGAACAAACCTTCAGAAAATGAAGATATTTTTAGCACCTATGATGCATAGTTCTAAGTATTTAATGAATCCAAAAGATTGAGTATAGATTATAGATAGCAGAAGCCAAGATTTAGACATTTATCACATGGAGTTGAATGTTGGCCTACAAGAGACAGATCTGGACAAGAACCACTGACCCGGGTCTAGATCTGGATATTTTACTGTGATTTGCAATGTTTTCTTGATTAACAAATTCCTGGGTAGTGGGAGACAGCTTTTTTGACAAGGGGCTCCAAGTTGTTAGGGATGAGAGAATTTGCTATAACGCTGGCCGTGTGTATGGTCTCAAAATAGAGCCTGGGCTCCTGGGATTTGAGGACTAATCCCTGTGCCACCTAACAGGAGTCAGGCAGGGTGGGGGATGCACCTCCATGCTGCTCTCCAGTCCTAGATGTATGCAAATGTTAGGAAATTAACGGCTGCATCTGGGTGGTCACTGGGCACAGTAGGTGAACATCATACCTGAAACACAAATCTCTGCCTATGATAATTTTTTCCTGTTTTTATCTCAGATAATGCAGTTTCCATAGCAAAGGATGTTGAGAATTCGTCTTCCTCATTTATGCAGGTTATCATTCTGCATCCCTGGAGTGGCTGTGCAAATTCTAGAAGAAGTTTGGAAATAAGCTAGTGGGTGAGGTCTCCAGAACAAAAACCAGGGGAGAAAATATGGCTTTTGTTCATGCAGAGCTATTTTCAACTAGCTTTCACTGAAAAGCAATTCAAGAGGCTATCCAACAAAGTGCCAGATTCTCCCTTGCTGCAGAAAACCTTCAGAATTCTGGGAAAGTATTTAGGCTGGCCCCGGCTTGTCCACGCTTGGGAGGTGATTCACACTACCCACAGTAAATTAGATCACTTCTATTTCTGGTACTTCCAAATAATGAACAACCTGGTCTGTCTGTAAAGATGCCCTGCCTATAAAGTGGAACCTGACCCTCGTGGATGGCTAAAAACAGAAAGTAACTGGTTGACTCTGAGCTCAAACCTATGTAACTTCTATTCAAGCCCTTTCCCCAGCTTTATTTTACAGTCCAGAGAAGTGAACTCTGGAGAGAATGATAGATTTTGCTGTTCTCCAACGTACCCAGTGTCGCCATGGGTTTTTTCTAAAAGGCAAAGGTATAAGGTTTGGTTGGTACAGCTCTTTAAAAATTATTTGCCAGTGTTACAAGTTGACATTTCAAAATGCTGAAATTTGAAAATAACTTTTAAAAAGTTCTAATTAAGCAGTAATAAATGAGAATTGACATTTTCTACCATTCACTGAGAAGTTTTCCAGCT
Organism: Loris lydekkerianus; assembly: GCA_963574355.1. NCBI lineage: Eukaryota > Metazoa > Chordata > Mammalia > Primates > Lorisidae > Loris > Loris lydekkerianus. Next base: position 15,139 of record CAUYPK010062276.1, on the reverse strand, counting down.
AATAACCTTCCTCATATCAAATTACCAACTGAAAGCCATTATATAAATATAGAATGACATTGTGGTACTGAGTAGGAAATTGGGGTCTTATCATCCAAGCTGCTTCCACCTCTGTGTCAGTCCTCCTGGAAAACACTACTGATATTACCGTAAACAGAAGAAGGGTTTACTCTTCCTTGGAAATTTTGAACAGAAATCGGCTTTCTTTAAGTAATCCTAATTTAATTAATATGCCACAACACTATTGACTCTGATTCACTTAGCATCCCTTGAAACACATCAGCTATTTTTGTAGTGTGAATAGTAAAAATTCCTATTTAAGAATTTAAGAACTACAGGCATAGAAACTGATCCAAAGGAAGTAAATCTGGATGATGGAGTGACTTAGGATTATGATGAACTTCAGACCTGCTATGCCACGGACAAGAGTCAGTGGCCAGTACCATGGTGACCTTCCTGTCTTGCCGAGGGCATAGCCAGGTTATGCTTGTTATCAAGGTCTTTCCACTCTTGGAAGAGTCCTCATTTGGATGATAAAATAGATTGTCACTCTGTTGAATTGTTAAATGAAATCCATAGTTACCCAAGATACAGTGGAAGGAGTGCTGACTTCAGATCCCCAAGGAATATTAGGCAGCTTGCATAGCTTATTCCTTATCTATAAAATGGGGATGAAAATTCCTACTTCATGGAGTAGTCCAGAGGTTTAAACAATACTTTGTCTGTAGGAACTTAGAATATATAGAGGCAAGGTATTTCAGTTCATTCTGAATCTACTGCCAATTATTGAGTTGTAAGCCATTTGATATCTTGAATCATATGATGTTTGGGGGGAAAAATAAGTTGCCAACTCTCTTTTCTTGGGCCTCCCAGATCATATAATCCGTGTTTACCAGTTTGGGGGATCCAGTGTTCTCTTAGAAGTAGTGTGGTCATTCCTGACTCAGACCCTGGGAGAGTTTGGTTCAGGCATCACATTTTGCAAAAACTGGAAAATCATTTGCAAAGGGAGTGTGAGGTTGAGTGAAAAGCTTCTGAGATGACCTGGGATAGAGTTCTGGGCCAAAGGACTGAAAACAGCAACTTATTCTTTGTTGTTTCCACTTAATGATTTATACAGTGGATGTGTGAGTGAAAATTCGGAAATAAAATTTCATGTTATTCATTGATGCTCCACTTTGATTTTTGATTTTTTTGTTCATCTTTTCCCCTAAATATGTGGCATAGTTCCATGATTGTTTAGTTGACAAGACATGAGATCAAGAGATCTAATTTTAAATTTGAAATAAGTCTTTGTCTTTGGGTATGTCCCTTGGTAATTAATTCTAAGACCCCTTTTATAATACTTTGAATAATTTTGAGCATTGGCTAAAACAAGTACACTATAACTAACATATTTGACTTTAGATTTTGACAAGGTATTTATTCATTTGACAGATATTTACCAAATGCCTATTCAATAAATGCCTGTGTGCCATACACCTTCCAGCTACTGATAAATCAGAAGTAAACAAAATAGTCATGATACCTGCTTCAAAAAAGTCATCATTCTGACTGTCCTGAGCCATACATTCTATTTCTGAAAGGTTGGCATCTCTTATCTTATATGTTAGCAAAAAGAACATTTTAGATTTCTGTGCCTAATCCTATCTAAAAGTTTATAAATCTTTAAATGTAATTAACTTCTGGTTTCAACTGAAGCTATTTTCTTTCTGCTTCTCTTCAGTAGGAAAGGAAAAAAATCTGTTCTCCTGACTATTTGAATATTGTTTATGTTATGAAACATCTGTTAGGCTTTGCCAAGGCACTTTGAAGCATAATGCCATGTAGTTCCTTTTGACTACTAGGATGAGAAATTGTGCTAGGCTGAAAAATCACTAATTTAGTGAGGGGAAGGGGTTGAGAGAAGCAGAGATTGTTTACTTTGGAGATTAACATGTGACAGCATTACTGATAGGAGGAATTGGAGGTAGAACAGATTCTGAGTATTTAGGTTAGCAAAACCCCCCAAAGAATGGGCTTATCAAGGGATGAGCTAAAGGTGGAGTGTGGGGAAAAGAATTGGGACTTGGTGTATGATGCTCCATGATCATATCAATGTATACTCTATGATTTAATAAAAAAAAAAAAAAAAAAAAAGAATTAGGACTTGGGACAGATGACGAGTATATCTGAGCTCCTGCGTGGACCCCAGGACATGGTTTGGTTGCCCTTGGCTACATTCTGGTAAGTCTTGCTGGGGGGGAGGGATTGTGTGCAGGGAGCTGGAGACCAACAAGTCTTATCAGATGGTTCTCCAAGTAGCTGAGGTAATTGATTAATACAGAGGAGCTGGGCTTAATGAAAAGATAGAAACTGACATACCGTATATACTCGAGTATAAGCCGAGTTTTTCGGCACAAAATTTGTGCCAAAAAACCCAAACTCGGCACAAATTTTGTGCCGGAAAAAACTCGGCTTATACTCGAGTGTATACAGTAGCTACATTGTGATTCACCAACCTACATTTATCAGACTTCAAAGGACATCACATCACCTTGCTTATTCTCTCGCTTCCTGGAAAAATTATTCATTGATGATTCTGGATGGAGGAGTGTCTCACATATCAAATAATCTTTGGAAAAACTGACTTTAGAATAAAAGCTTAGCCAAAGCTAATGACAATTTGGCTTAGAGTCTAGGATTCCTGATATCATGTCAATTCCGTTCTGCTGTTAATTCAAGGAAATGGACACAAGTTTTGATTATAGATTTTTTTATGTAATCTCAGAGATATAAATTTCTGAACAGGCAAAAGTGAATGTTCACAGAGAGCAGCACAGTGCCTCCCCTAACCGTGTCAACAACTGCCAATGCTTCTTAGTGGCAGGATACAAGAAGCTGTTGCATTTCAAGTGAGGAATCGGTTCATAAAGACCTTGCATTTTTCATAATTTAGCACTTAATTTTTCTATTGTAATAAATTGTAATGCAGGGGGATGCATTCCCAGACTTCATAAAACTAGCACAATTGTAGTAGAATTCTACTTTTAAATATACTTTTTATGTTTATCAAATAACATAAAAATATCACATGAATAAATTAACCATAAAAACTTGACCCTTTTCATAGCTTTATATCACGTCATATGTAATTTCATTCCATGGCTCTTGATTTGAGGGCATGTTGAACAGCGTGACTACTCAGTGAATTTTGGGCTATTGTTATGGAATATAAAAACAATTATAAATTATAATAGCACTGAACATTATAATAACAGTGCGATAGTTACAAAGTCATTCAGAAATATTCCTAGGCAAGGAAAGTCAAGTGTAGTTTGTAGAATACTTTTATTTCTGATATGTCTATTTATGAGCCAGAGTACTGGTGCCTTCTGGGAATGGCAGAGATGCTATCAGTGGTCAACTTACTCAGCTTCCAGCTTTGAAGGATGTGATTCATGGATGCTCTGAGAGAGAGAAAAAGAGACAAGAGAGTTGTATTATTTCAAAATTTTCATGTCAAATTAAATATTTAACTATAAGATAAAATATATTTAATATAAATGGTGTAACCAAGTCATACTATTTCGTGTTGGTGTCCTTCAGTTTTGTAGACTATGAGCGTATCTTATATCTATATCTGGTTATCATGATTACTGATGACATTTTAGATAGTTTCTTAATACTGTATTCTTGAACCAAATATCTGATATATGTTCTTATAGGAAGCCATATTGCTATGAACTTAATTATAATATTATATCCCCCAAATTCATATATTGGAGCCCCAATCTCCCATATGACTGTATTGAATATAGGGCATTTAAGAAGGCAATTAAGGTTAAATGAGGTCATGAGGGTAAAGCCCTGATCCCATAGGGCTAGAGTCCTTATGAAAGAGGAAGAGACACCAGAGTGCTTGCTTTCTCTGTCCCTGTCTTTCCTCCTCCTACCTCCTCACTTGAGTGTGCATGCAAAGAAGAGGTCATGCGAGCTCACAGCAAGAAGGTGGCTACCTACAAGTAAAGAGGACTCAGAAAGAAATCTACCTTGCTGGCACATTGATCTTGGACTTCCCAGACTTGCTACTGAACAAGAAATAAATTTCTGTTTAAGTCACCCAGCATGTGGTATTTTGTTATAGCAGCTAAAGCAGACTAATATAGAGACCATTCTTTAATATTGTAAGGTGTAATAAATAATGAAAGTTACTATTTCAGTTTTGATTTTTCTATCTTGTACTGATTATGCATATTAATTTTTTAATTCAAAACTTATTTTAATGTAATTTAATTTAAATAGTTGAATCATGAATTTTGTCCTCATTTCTGGGGATTTGACCATTTCTTTTTACTGAGCTTGGCATTATAAGGATTCATTAGATCACCCACTTAAAAGTATGCTGGGGGTATTTAAGGAATTGTGTTAGGTACCTGGCTGTAGACAGGTAAAGAAGACAAGGTTCCTGTCTGCAAAAGTGTCTATTGAGTGACGTAGAAGAGAAATGCACATATGCAAGAACAAGGCATACCATAGTGACAAAGAAGCTTGAATAGAACAGAACGAAACGACATACTCGTTCTCTTTGCACGCTATCAACCTTTCACTTCTTGTCCAGAACCAAGATCTTTCCTTCCTCATGGAATTCATATCTGTCTTTCCTTACCCTGCTTTACCCCTACCCCTTCACCTAACCAACTTTCGGAGCTCAACTTAAGTATTGTGTTCTCCAAGCATCACTTTCTTTGGAAAGTTTCCTTGAAACACCTGATTATGGCAGCATTTCTCAGGTCTATGGAATTATATACTTATATTTCTGGTACTCATCACAATTACCAGTGATATTTTGGTAAATGTTTAGCAACCAGTTCTATGGGGAGAAGAAAAGTGCCCTGGATTATAGCGTTGCCAATTTCAGTGGGTTAACTATTCCCAGCTGTTGATTTGAAGCTACCAATATGACACTGTTGAACTTGACATTGAGAAGAGGTGTTCAGTAGCAAGCCATTGTGGAGAATCCTTGCCATACAGATGCAAATATGCAGACAAATAACCTCAAGAGCCCAGAACATAGTAGAGAATGATGAGCTTAAAGTACTTACCAGTTTTATTTTTCATATAATTAATTGAAAACTTATATAACATAATTTTAAACATTGATCATATTTATTAATTGGCTTGTGCAGAATTCCTGAAAACTTAGCTAGTGTCTCTGACAACTGCTAGGAGCTGGCTCCAATACACCACAGACAATCACGTAATTATGCATACAGTCACTTATTTAATGTCTGTCTTCCCCATGGGAATATAAGCTCCTGCAGGAAGGGACTGTGTCTGCCTTGCTATATTAGTCAGTTTTAGCTACTTGGATATCCCAAATAGGGTTTTGTGCAAGGAACTAGAGACTTAAACATCATCTGGAGGGTAGTAGAAACGGGGAGCAGGTGACTCGCAAGAATTTACTCAGAATATTTCTTATCACATCTCCTAATCTCAGCTGATATTAAGGATTCTCAAGAAGTAGTCTTCTGCTCACGAGTCTGCTTACCACTGTTGCCAGAGATGCCTAAATCCTACATGGTCTCTAACCTGTTTCATTGGATGATTCTAACCTGTCACCATACAAGAAGGGCATTCTGAAGATTGTAGTTTCAGGGTTCTCTGCATTTCACAGAATCAATGGAAGGGCAGAAATAATCTGAGGAGTTGGTAGACAATTTGCTTCTCTTGCTCATTAACAAAGCGCCAGTGTCTAGAATACTATTTTGCACATGGGAAGTGTTCAGCACATGTTTATCTAATGATTAAAGCTAATGTCTTGAAAGTCTATAACACAGACAAGATAAGAGTGATGAACTTTAAAGGAAAGGATTTATTTGGATGTCTCACGGAATCATCCTGACCCAGTACCTGTAGCATTTAGATAAGCCTAACTTAAGAAATAGTATTCTGAAGTAAATGTATACCTTAATTGCTTAGAATTTAAGACATATTTCAGCTTAATAACAGTGGTATAAATGATAGACTGGTCTATAAAAAGCCATTTCACTCACAATGGTGCTGAAATATAGCACAACTAATGTAATAGCTTACCACCTTATAGAATATTCTATGACGAAATGTATATCAATTTCCAATTCTGGTGCAAGATACACTAGTTTGCTTTTGTATTTCTAGTGATGAGAATAGGAATTTCTCCTTCCTAATTCCTGTTTAGAATTTAAGTGAAGGGAACAGGAACATCTTAATTAGTTTCAGTTTTATTCATAACAGGGAGAGTTAAGCTATGAGTGCTCAAGTAGTAGTAGATAGAAAATTCTGAATGGGGAAGAGAATTTCAGTAACTATAACGTGAAAGTAAATTCTATGTAAGAGACATTCCTAGTTTTATATTAAGGGTTGTTTTATATTAAGGGTTGTTGTACTATGCTTATTTAAGATCAGAGTTTTCATTGCAAAAGAATATAAGCTATACAGTTAAAATTAAATTGAGAGAATAAGCTACATTAAATTGGCATTGCGATTTTCTTTGGTAGGTCTAACCAGGTGAGTGAACCGTACCTTAGGTATTAGCTCTGGCAGTTTTTAAACTGAAATAATACTAAGAAATGCTTTAAGCTTCTGGGGGCATGGATCATGTCTTATTCATTGTGTTATCCTTCAAGAGTTCTCACTGTGTGCAACAAACAGGCATCCAATGAATATCAAGTGAAATAATGCAGCTTGTCGAAGAGCTACATTTAGGAAAGAAGCATTGACTAAAATAATAGAATTGAATCTGAAGAACTACATCATATTTCATTAGAAAGACTAAGAACTGGGGATTTACACATAGTAAAACTGATATGCAGAGAAGAGGAACTACAGTTTAGAAGTAATTAGTGCTACTCACCAAGTAATTCACATTCTTGCCTTCTGGTAGGAGGTAGGATATCCCTTCCAGGATGGTTCATTATGTGAAGGGGGGTTGTGACTAGTTGGCTAATGAGTTGTTGGTAGAAATGAAGCTTGTAGATAATGCTTCTAGTCTGGAGCATTTAATTGCTGGTTCAAGATGCTTGAACTCTTTTTTTCCCCCTTTAGTACATTGCTGGGAATTGTTCCAGATACTATTTTTCTTTAGCCTGGGTTCCATATGATATAGCTAGGTAGCAAAAATAAGAAATCAATAAGGTGACCATATAATTTTTCATTCAAATTTCAGAGCACTTTTGAGGCTAAGGGGAGGCTGAGACAACAGGCACAAGCCAGAACTGTTCTGGGTGAACAGGGAAGTATGGTCACTTAGAACGAAACCTTTGTTACTATAGACTGCTGATTTTTGAGGTTGTTTTTTGCTGCAGCAGAATCTTTTGTTCTGACTGATACATGAAGTTACTGCCAGAACTGAAGATGACATCCTCTTTTTGAGTTTCCTTTAAAATGAGTGTGCATGTATTAGTTGGGTTACAAATAACAGAAACTCAACTCAGATTTTTTGAAATAAAATAAAAGGAATTTGGCTGCATTTGGAGACCAACAAAGAGTTAAAAAATAAAACAATGAGGAGGTACAGCTGGAGCTGAGCCTCAGGAACAATCAGAGTTTTGGAACCAAATGCTGCTAGACCCTTCTCTTCCACCTTCTGTCTCTACTTCTCTCTGTGTGGCAGCCTTGTTCTTTTTATATTTTTAAAAAAAATTATAATGGATATATAATAGTTGTATATTTTCAGAGGAACATGTGATGTTTTGATACAAGGATACAATGTAGATTAATCAAATCAGGATAATTTAGGGTATCCATCACCTCTGACATTTATCATTTCTTTGTGTTAGGAACATTGCAACCAAGGTATAAAGTATACCTTGACTTATTGTTCATTACAGTCACATTGTCACCTTTTTCTTTCTAAAAACAACTTTCTTGCATCATGGTATAAAATAAGGTCACCAGCAGCTGCAGAATCCTAAAATTCCAACTATTTGCATAGTCAAAGAAGGACAGACTTGTCTATGTTCTCTGAATCTAATTTCAAAACTCCCAGGCAAAGATTTCTTTTTGGCTCAGGTTTGGGATAAATGTCAAGCTCTTAACCAACCAGGTGAGGTCAGGAGGTTGACCTCAGGACCAAGCCAGTCTCCGTGGGAAGTACATTAAGTGAGGGAGAGGAATAACTTTGCAAAGGAATACAATGGGTTACTAGGAAGACAAAAACATGGGTGTTTACTCCATGTGTGCCCGTGGATGTGTGCAGACACCATTAATAATGCCCTGGCTTGGAGATTTTCTTGGTTTATTGCTGGAATTTGTAAAATTTTTAAACATTTTTTTCCTCCGTATTTTCTGTTGTGATTTCTTTTGGATGAAAGTCTCACATTATAAAATAGCTAGCTGGAAAAATGATGAGTTGTGGGGCCAATGGACTGAGTAAAGCTAACTGACCCACCTGGGCATTGAACCAGAAATGCTGCTCTCCGTAGAATTATATTCTAATTGACCAAGCTGAGCTGTGGAATGTAAATGACATAATGACATTCAAAGTGACTTTTTAAAGTTGACCATAAACTTGCATGGCCAACAATTAGCTTACTTAGGTCTTTAAAAAAACAATAATGACTAAAGAGTTAGATGACAGTAATTTAACCCTGCCTTCAGAGGTCAGATTGTGGAGTCTCTGATTCTTATTACAGGCTCTAGCATTGAGTTTATCCCCATTGTCCCTCTCTTCTGCCTCACCTGAGCACAGTGTCTCATGTTTTCAGTGTAGATTTGGGGAGTATAGTCCAAAACCTACTCCCAAAAAAGGTTATCAGACAAACTCTCTTACAACTGAGTGTACCTATGATTAAGGATTGTGTCATGATGAAAATAATTGCTCTAACTAGCTATTAAACAGATTTCAGGGTCAACATGACAATGTGTGTTTGATTTAGTAGAAGCAGTTAATGATTCTGTTTTTATTATCTTTACCCCCTGCTTCAGAATTATTTACTCAGCACATGGAAGGCAACAGATATTTGTTATTATAAAATCAATTTCATGCCTGACTAGACCATCTCTTCCACCTTTGTCATTAGTCTTTGAGCTTTGGGTGTTATCATGGGCTCATTTATGTTTATACAACCAGATGGCAATGGGCCCTACCAAAATTATTTGGGGAATTTGAGTCGTACAGCAACAGGCAATGCATTTTCATTCTCATTTTCAGAGAATTTCCATGTGTTTTTTTCATTTCTATTGAAATTTCTAATCAATAGAATAATGTTTCTAAAGTCAAAGTATCACAACACACTTCCTCTTCCTTCAGTTGCCTATATGATGTTAAAAATGGATTATGTACCTGAGTGAAAACTGAGTATGTTAAAGGAGTAAAACACACATGGCTATCATTTTGGTTAAAAGCATTCTTCCTTGAAATCTTTGTTTACTCAAGTTGTGTTCCTTTGTTTTTCTCAGCTTTTTTGTAAGGCTCAAGGTGACAATCATGACTTTTCTGAAATGTCAGTAGCTGTGAAGTTAAATAATCTAAATGCCAGGAACATTCTTCTTCTTTACATTGTTTTTCTTGGTAGTGGTGGTGGTTCAGAAATTAATTCTGAATTAATTTCCAAAACATACATAAAATGATGTCTGCAAAGCCTCTCCTTGCCTGTAGGGTTGTGGGTGTGGGACAGGAGTTAGCTGGTCTGGTTGTAACAGTGGGATGGCCCACTGTTCCCAACATGCCCCGCTGTTCCCATCAAGCCCCACTGTTCCCATCATGCTTTGATAGCCTCTGCTGCTAGCATAGAAGTTTTGCCTATTGGAGTTTCATTAGGGTTCAGACCACCTGTCTAAGCAGCCTACCATTTTTCAGAAGCAGGACTTCTGCCTAGTTCCTCCCTCTAGTTCTTCTTCCTGCTCTGTGGAGCTGGACCCAGGATACTACCCTAACTGGTACCCTGCTCTTAGCAGTCTACTTATCTGGAGCCATAAAACAACTCTGATTCCATCCTCTAATCTTTCCCCCGATTGGCTTTGCCTTCAGCACCCTACAAGCATATTTTGAGGAAGTACCCAAACCTGGCTAGAAGCCCTAGCTCAGCTTCGTACTGGCTGTGTGATGTTCAACAAGTTGGAAATGTTCTGAACTTCAGCTTTTTTATTTAGGAAAAGGGATTGATATAGTCACCTTATTTAGCTCATTGTTGATATTCAAACCAGCAAAGCATGTAAAAGTGTCTTGTACACATTGCTGTATAGAAGGTTGTTATTTTATTTCATTGGCTGTATACCATTTGGAATTCTGTTGAATAAAGCTCTATAATTTTTTTTCGCTTATGTCCTCTAGAAAATTCTATGCTGGCATTATAGTTTAATGTTTAATAATAGCTTATGTAGATGGTTCTTATGCTTTTTTATTTGTGCCAGCATCATCTGGGGTGATTTATAGAGGTAGATTCCTGGGTCTCATGCCCACGGATTCTGATTTTAGGTTTACAGTGGGGCCCAGGAACCTGCATTTTGAACAAGCAACATGTATTTATTTGCTTTGGCTGCTGTAACACCATAATCTGGGTGGCTTAAACAACTGTCTCACAGTTAGTGGAGGCTAGAACTCCCTCCTCATCCTTCTTAGATGATCATTGCCTAGAGAGTGGGTTTACTCACCTACCCAGTGGGTTTTCTCTCTGAATCACATTTGTTTCCACAACTGGAAAAAGTTAATTATCTACTTGTGGACCTGCTCTTGCTTTAGCCTGGGACAAATTCCATTAGATTTGCCAAAGGCCCTGTTTGGACATTTAAAAAATATTTTTGGGCGGTGCCTGTGGCTCAGTGAGTAGGATGCTGGCCCCATATACTGAGAGTGGCGGGTTCGGACCCAGCCCCAGCCAAACGTCGTCAACAACAACAAAAAATAGCTGGGTATTATGGCAGGCACCTGTAGTCCTGGCTGCTCAGGAGGCTGAGGCAAGAGAATCGCCTAAACCCGAGAGCTGGAGGTTGCTGTTAGCTGTGACACCACAGCACTCTACCAAGGGTGATGGAGTGAAACTGTCTCAAAAAAAAAAAAAAATAGTATTTTCCTTCTGGAATTTCCTTCATATGTCACTATACCCATTGAAACACTTTCTCCATAATTCATGTTCCACTCAAGTCTAACCCATCCAATGAAACATTTCTTGAATAGCACGGTCTGTAGGGGTATAGCTTCCCCTGAAATTTATGAGTTTTGTCTTAAACACATATCATTTACTGTGTTATAACTTGGTTATAATTATAGATTTCGTGTTATGCTTTACGGCATTTCTCACCACTTTTATTATAATGTGGAGCTATTAGTAGATGCTCAGTAAATATCATCTTGTTTAATAGCAATTTGAATGCAAATACAAAAATTAGAGCTCTTATGCTTTTAAGTAAGAATTTTTTTGAAATTCAAGTGTTCAGAAAGATGATAGATTTTCCAAATGTCCTTGGAAAGGCTGATGGTTAGGTATATTGTACTAATTAAATAGCATACATGCATTCATTAAAATTATAACCATGATTATATGTAACATGAGTATGTCATAAATTCTATTTTAATTTTAAGTGAAGAAAACAAAATATAAAATTATATGTATACTATAATTAACTACTATGGATAAACATAAAGGCTGGGAGAGAACATAGATATGAAAATAGTTATATTTGGGTGGCAAACTAATTGGTAGATTATTTCCTTTTGATATTGTGATACTGCCTTCATAATAATCATTGGAAAACATGACAGTGATAGTTTGGACTGCTGTCAGCTATGGGAAAAATAACTTAGTTTGAGGGAATGGAAAATGAAATGAATTAGAAATTCGGGGAGCCTTCAGTGCATGAATTGATTCTCCTAAGCCTTGTTCTTTTGATCTTTAGCTTAAACAATAATGGATATTCTGCTTATTTATTCATTTTAAAGACATGGTTAACATATTTTAGGAGACCAATCTTAGATAGCTGCCATTTATAAAAACACTCATTGTAAGCTCCATATTAAACATTCTCCCCCTCACCCCAGGAGTAAAATGCCAGCAAGATATCTGAAATTCAAGACCTATGACAATTGATACCCTCAACTTCTTTTACTCAAAATCCACATACAAGCTCTTTTGGGGGGCTGTCTTGTATTTTGCTTGTGGGGCAAGAAGCAGTTTCTGGTTTTTGAATCATCATGTCTTTTTCCCACATAACAATATCCTGTGGGGTTTTCATCAGGGAAGAAAAGACAGCACACTGGAGTAAGATTTTGCTATGATTATCTCATCATCTCTTTTCATTTGCGATGCCATTGGCAAAACTTTTTTTTAAAGAAGGTTTCAGCAAAATGATTGGCACTCAGTAAGTGGTTAATATTGAATAGTAAAAGCCAAGAGCTAATTTGAAGTCTTTATATAATGTGCTTTGTTTAAAAAATTGAAGAGAAAAAATCCAAAATTAGAATACTAAGAATTGGAGCAGTCTTGCACCGTACTGTTTTAATTGGCTGTTGCTTATGAGAAGGATCAATAATTTCTTTTGAAGTTTCACATCAACTGCTTAATTTTGATCAAGTCTTCTAATTAATCAGCTATGAATAAAATGCATCAGCTGTAATTTTAACCATAGCTACAATGATATGAGTAATAGGTTATTAACCTTATTCAAAACTTTATGAATGATTTCAATAGTATTTTGGAGGAGCTGCAACTTATCAATTTACTCATGAGTTTCAGCAATCACATTTTCAATATCTTTTCAGAACACATTTATTGAAATGTTAATGTAATTTTGTGTTCTTCAGGTATTATACTTGTTTTATTTTAACCATCAAGTAATAAAATAATACCTGCTATATTTCCAGCACTGTTTCAGGCACCATGGAGGTGTAACAATGAGAGAAAATGCAGCCTACATTATGGATTCTATTCTAAAGACTTCACAAAATAAATGGAGAAGCAGATATTCATGAAGCCATCAGAAAATAATTGACTTTTGATATGTCTTGTGGATTGTATACAGACAAAGTAATTTCAGAAAAAGGAGAAAGCTTGAATGCATCTTAGTGGGCTACAGGGTCAAGTTCTGTACAGTGGAATGTATGTGAAGCTTCTAGGTAATGCCATTAAAGCAAAAGGTTTTCTGACCCCTTACTTCTTTTTGTCCATCTTATTGGCTGGGACAGAGATAAAATATCTGGGAAGTAGGCGTTTTGGACCATGATATTGGAGTGGTATGAATATGACAGATAACAAGATACAAGGAACCTGAACCCACTATCAATTTCATGACAGTTTTCATGCAAGGCAAAAATTTTTTGTGCCAGATAAATAAACGAATAACTTAGTTAAGCTATTGTTATTTCTAGTCTCTCTGTAAGAGTAGCCAACACTATATCCTAACTAATATAGATGGATAGAATTTAAATCAGCAGAAGGGTAGAGGGGTGCATTTCATGTTAGAGAAGAGCGTGAACAGTGACCTTAGATGGGAATTAACATGATGAAACTGACTTGTCAATACTCCTCAGAGTGTCTCCATTTATATCAAGGAGTAAATGAAGTTATAGGTATTACTTCTTTAATTTATTATGGTCACGGTCAGGGAACACATTTAAATGATTTAAATTCTTTTAAATTTATTGAGACTTGTTTATAAAATTTGTTGGCTTATAGTGTTGTACAAATTTTTCTGTTTCTTTGTTTATCTTTTGTCTAATTGTGCTATCTCTCCACTATTGAGAGTGGAATACTGAATTCTCCAACTATTATTGGTAAATTGTCTTTCTCTATTCATTTGTCAGTTTTTACTTGTGAATTTTTACTTGTGAGTTTTAACTTTTGGCACTTTTTTTTAAAGATTATATGTTTATAATTGATATATTTTCTTGATGGATTAACCCTTTTATAATTAGAGACTACTTGTCTCTAGTAAGAATTATTGTTTTAAAGTCTATTTTGTCTGAATATATGACAAAGATGTTGTCTCTGCTTTCTTTTGATATCAGTGATTATATTAAATGTAAATAGATTGAACACTTACTAACAGCGGAGATTATTTTTAACTTTTAGTTTTCTATGTCTTGTCTTTTTTGCTCCTCTATTCCTCTCTTACTGCCTTCTTTTTTATTAAATATGTATTTTCTCATGTACTGTTTTAATTCCCTTGTTTCTTTTAATATATAGTTTTGAGTTATAATAATTCATAATAATTTGATTTGGATTAGTAGCATCTTAATTTCCCCACCCCTTCCTCATGCTATTCAGTGTGCTATACATTGTGTGCCCATTAACACATTTATAATTAATTATGAATTGTTTAAATCAATAGGAAAAAATGAGGACTTACAGCCAAAATACACTTATACTGTTGTATATTTGCTTATGTAGTGTTAGAAAATATAATCATTTAACTAATACTTATACAGTGATTAATATGGCTATTAACTGTTTTATCCACTTTACAAATATTGATGTCTTAATTCCCATGACTCTGTAAGAAAAGTACCATTATCAGCCTTATTTTGCAAGGAGGAAACAAAGCCACAGAGAGGTTAAGAGTCTTGCCGAAGTTCACATAAATAGTGAATGGAAGAAACAATTCCAATCCAAGCAGTCAGGCCCCAGAGTTTTGGGCTTTAATCATTATGCTGTGTTGCGTGTCAAAATAGTTAACATTAATGATATTGAATTTGTTTTTTTTCTCATTTTTATCGAAAATGTAGTATATGCTAGGCACTGTGGATATTGTAGCAAACAAGGTATATATGGTCTATAGCAAAATAGAACTTATAATGAAGGGGTAGGATAATATAAACATTAAATAAATACCGCATATACTCGAGTATAAGCCTAGTTTTTTTGGCACAAAATTTGTGCCGAAAAACCCGAACTCGGCTTATACTCGGGTCATACAGGTTATTTGATTCGGTGCGCGCGCACATAATCAAATGCACGTAGTCTCCAGTCGTCTTCTGCCGTCTGCTTGAGGGGGCGGTGCTTCAGCTCAGTCCACAGTCGCAGCTGAGCTGAAGAGGTAGGCGGCTGAACTGAACTGTATTCCACTGAACTATTTAACCCACAACTATATAACCCACAGCTTGATTACCTGTTAAGCTACGATTTTCTGCACTTTATTTAAAGTTTTAAAGTTGTTGTTGCTAGTTTACAGTTTTTCTTTAGCA
>CAUYPK010062273.1:0-51836 GCA_963574355.1 Loris lydekkerianus | reverse complement strand
GTGCTTTGTAATTTTCTGTACAGTAATTCTCAATTAATGTGAGATAGTAACAAAACCATTTTTCTACCTCTTTCATGTTTACATGGATGGAGCTGGAACATATTCTTCTTAGTAAAGTATCTCAAGAATGGAAGAAAAAGTATCCAATGTACTCAGCCCTACTATGAAACTAATTTATGGCTTTTACATGAAAGGTATAACCCAGTTATAAACTAAGCATATGGGGAAGGGGGAGAGGAAGGGGAGGGAGGGGGGAAGATGGGTGAAGGTTGGCTGATTGGTAGGATTACACCTGTGGTGCATCTTACAAGGGTACATGTGAAATTTAGTAAATGTGGAATGTAAATGTCTTAACACAATAAGTAAGAAAATGCCAGGAAGACTATATTAACCAGTGTGATGAAAATGTGTCAAATGGTCTATAAAACCAGTGTATGGTGCCCCATGATCACATTAATGTGCACAGCTATGATTTAATAATAAAAAAAAAAGAGAGAGAAAAAGACAAAAACCCTTCCAGAAAAAAAAAAAACAAAAAACATTTTTCTCATTATTGTTATAATAAAATGACATAAAACATAGGAATATTATTTGAAAACCTGTTATATGTTGTTTTACTTAATGTCAATTTTAAGAACCTATTGATAGTGAGGACTTGCTGTATAAATATTTTGTGTTTATGTGTTTTTAGATTTATGCCTATTTAATATTGTTTTGTACCATGATAAATAATATTCTTTTAAAATATAGATTCATAGTTTTTTGCTAGTTCATAGAAATACAATTGATTTCAGTGTATTTGTTTTTCCCCATAACCTCAATAAACTTACTTAATAGTTTCAAAAGTTAGCCAGGTGTTCTGGTGGGCTCCTATAGTCCCAGCTACTTGGGAGGCTGAGGCAAGAGAATCACTTAAGCCCAAGAGTTTGAGGTTACTGTGAGCTGTGATGCCTTAGCACTCTATGGAGGGCAAGATAGTGAGACTCTGTCCCAAAACAAACAAACAAACAAAAAATAGTTTCAAAAGTATTTTTATAGACCATGGGATTTCCTGCATAGATAATTACATTATCCGCAAAGAGAAATAATTTTATTTCTTTCTTCCTAGTGTATGCCTCTTATTTCTTTTTCTTCTTTTATTTCAATGGCTAGTACTTCCAACAGAACATTGACTAGGGATGATAAGAACTTACTTCCTTGCCCTGTTACTGATCTTAATGGAAATCATTCAATGTTCACTAAGTATACTTTTTTGTAGATAATTTTGCCATGTTAAGGATGCTATCTTCTATTTTTAGTTTTTTTCAGGATTTTTTTTTATTATGGACATTACCATTTTTATATATTTTTTCTTAATTTTCACTTATCTATTGTTTTGCATATTTTTATTATATTAATTTTTAATAGTTTCCTAGAGACTACAACATATTCAGATATTCTTTTATACTTTATGTAGAGTTAATATTTTACTACCTCAAGAAAAATATAACAGTTGACAATCACTTAGATTCCGTAATTCTTCCTCCTTTTTACTGTGGTTTCAATACATACATATGCAAACTTGACAATCTACCTGAGCACTGTTATAATTTTTGCTTTCAATAGTTGTATGTATTTCATAAAACTAAAGGAAGAAAAATTATCTTTTATATTAACCCAAATTTTAATTATTTTTCTGAGTTTTTTTTTTCTTTCATTTTTGAACTTTCAAGTTTATCTTTAGCATTATTTTCCATTAGTCTGAAGATTTCAGACTAATGCTAAATTCCTTTAGCATTTCTTTTAGAGAAGATTGGTTACTGGTTTCAAATTTTCATAGTTTTTTTTTTTAACTAGTGGATGTTTCTGCAGGGCATCCCATTGGTTGCCATACATACATGCATAGGGAAAATAGGAAAGTATAGCTAAATCCACCTTAATATACACAATATTCATTACAAAATGTTCAAAATATTTAAAGAATATTTCTCTCTGTCTTCATATACAAATGTAAAAATAATAAAATATAAGATAAAATGTAAATATAATATGAATTTGTTAATTTTTCCTATGTATGCAATCTTTGAGATAACCTGTAGTTCATTTTCTTTCAATTTTTTCAAGAATATTTTCAATGTATATAGAACTTTTGGTTGAAAGCTCTTGTCTTTTATCATTTAACTTTGTTGTTCCACTGTCTTATGGCCTATATGGTTTATGACAAGAAATACAAAGTAAGGCCTGGCATGGTGGTTTACGCCTGTAATCTCAGCAGTCTGGGAAGCTGAGGTGGGTGGACTATTTGGACTCACAAGTTCAAGACCAGTCTGAGCAAGAGCGAGACTCCATCTCAAAAAAATTCCTGGGTGTTATGGCAAGTGCCTATAGTCCCAGCTACTTGGGAGGCTGAGGCAACAGGATTGCTTGAGCCCAAGAGTTTGAGATTGCTGTGAGCTATGCCACCATAGCACTCTGCCCAGGGCAACAAAGTGAGACTCTGTCTAAAAAAAAAAAAAAAAAAAAAAAAAGAAAGAAAAGAAAACAAAAGAAAAAGAATTAGAAAGTAATTTAAAATTTTCCTCCATAGGTAATATGTGAGTTTTCTCAAGTTACTCTTAAGATTTGTTTTTTAATCTTTGGATTTCATCAGTTTCATGGTTATTTGTTTGCATATTTTTAGGGAAGATTTTCACAAGTTATTAAATCTGTAAATATATAATTTTCTTTTCTTTATTCAGATTGAAAAATTTCTATTATCTATCTTTTATTCTACTTACTTTATTTCTCTGTCATCTCCATTCTGTTACTGAGACCTTTTGGTGAAAATTTTATTTAAGACATTGCATTTTTTTAGTCCTACTGGTTATTTTTTTTAGTTTCTATTTTGCTAAAACCAGTCTACTCAACTGGTTTTTGTTTGTTTATTTATTTGTTTAATTTCCATCTCTGCTGAAAACTTCTATTTTTCCATTTATTTCAATGGTGTTTACTTTATATCACAGAATATAGTTATAAAAGTTGCTCAAAGTTTTTGTCTAACAATTGCAGCACCTCAGTCATCTCATGAATGTCATCTGTTTATAGTCTTTTTCCCTTGAGATCCTGTAACATTTTTTCTGATTCTTTGTATATTAGATTTTTTATTGCATCCTAAACAGTTAAAGATTGTGTATTACATAGATACTAGAACCTGTTAAAATCCTCTGTAGAATATTGTTTTTTTGTCATTGTTCTGGCAGGCAATCAACACAGTTTGGTTCAAATTTTAACTTCTATCTTCCTTTTCTAGAAAATAGTTCCCATACTAGTTTAGTTCTTGGAACTTTGTGCTTAGTTTGTCTCTATCTTACACATGAAGCTTAATGTTGAGTCCAAAACTTTTGAAGGTTCATACACATCATTAGAAAATCCCATTCTTCATATATGTTCTCTCTAATATTTGCCCTCCTCCTTCACGTTTAAGGGACTTACTTTATTTGATTTATAGTTAAAAATAAGGGATTCTCTCCCCCTACTACTGGAGTGGCTGAACTGTGGCCTTTTAAGAAGAAAAGAAAGAGAAAGAGAAATGAGGAGTTCACCATTTTCACAGTGCTTCTTCAAGTTTTGGGTACCCTGCCTGTCCTCCTACATTTTAAAAATACTTTCAATATGTTACTTAAAAAAAAATGTTTAGAAACTTGCATTGAAATTGATAGGAGAGACTGTGTAGGAGTGGTCTTACTCTGTCTTGATCAGATGTTTTATTTTTGTATTTTATTTTACATATATGTTTTAATTTTTGTTCAGGGAATAGCTGTCTACATTAGTGAAAATATTAAGTGCTGATGTGAGTGATAATGTGGAAAGGTAAGTTGGCACTGCTGCTATTCCATCCTAAGAGCTCTGGGTTTCTGTTTAGTAGGTTACAGAAAGCTGAGGAAGTATTTTCATTCAAATGACTCCATGTGGTGGCAGCCCTCAAAACATGGTCTCACTGCTGCCTTTTTTTTTTTTTTCCTTTTTTTTTTTTTAAACCATTCTGAAATAGAAGTGAAATAATTTCAAGTTTGCTTCCATATTCTTGTCCTGGCACCAATCTTATTTCCCCAGAAGGCGTTTCTATTACTGAAAGTGGCATTCAGGCGCTGACGACCACACATTTCCTTATTATGCATTGCATAACACGAGGAAAAAAGACCAATAAAATCACTGGTCCTACTTATTGTGAGCCAACATCATTTGGGGCAGGGCTGACATGCATTTGTCTCTTGGACAATGTGGCTGTAGATTAACCAATGAAACATGATATACCTATGCCTATATGAAAAATTAAGTATAAGCATGGCATGCAAAGGCTCTACATTTCCTTTTTACTTAGTTGGGTTTGTAGGATAATATATGTTGTTAATGTAGGTGTTTCTGATAAATAACCATAATATCAGGCATTTAATTGGTACCTATTCTAAATGCCTGCCTCAGGCAGGCATTGCCAGAAATAGAATATGAGACAAAAACATGTAGAAAGAAAATGTACTGAGGATTGCTCTTAATCAACACCTATGAGGAGTGAGATGGAAACAGTATTGGTCAGAAGGAGAAATTGAACGACAATGTGATTGCAGCTGAGGCCCTACCAATCCCTCAGGGAATTCTGGAGCTGAGATGGCCTTTCAGAGATGCCTCAAATTGAAGAAAGGGGTGGGTCTTTGTACTCTCTTCCCAGCCAATGAGTAGAAAATTGCCCAAAGGGACTAGGGATAATTTGAGTCAAGGCAATTTTTTTTGGCAGAGAAATTGCTCAAGCAGAATTCAGTTGTAAACTTTGGCAGCCAACATTTCAAACATCTAGGTAAACTAGCACCTGTATTAGTCTATTTTCTATTGATTAGGACAGAGTACCTAAAATTGGGTAATTTATAAAGAAAAGTAATTTATTTCTTATAGGTGTGGAGACTGAGAAGTCCAAGGTCAAGGGGCTGTGTCTTTACAGGGCCTTCCTGCTAGTTCAGGCTTCCGGCAGTGTCAAGTTGCTATGTGGCATCACATCGTGAGGGGGCTAAGTACACTCTCTCACATCTCTCTTCCTCTTCTGATGAAGTCACCAGTCCCCCCTCCTGTGATAACCTACTAATTCATTAACTCATTACTCTGTGAATGGATTAATCCATTCATAAGGGCAGGTCCCTCATGACCCAATCATGTCTTAAAGGTCCCATGCCAGTACTGCCATACTGGGGATTATTAGGTCTTAGCAATCAAACTATATAGCACCCAATCCTGAATAAGGATGTGAGTGGTGTACTACAGCACCCATTATGGTGCCTTAAATCAATGTGAGTTTTCTCCTCTGTAAAATGTTGCTAGTAACCCAACCTGACATTCTAAAGGGGAATGTGGTGTATTATTTTAGAGGGGGGAGTACCCCAGAAAGGAACCATACTGTCAGTTGGTTTGAGAGATAAATATATATACGATAGAATCTCCAAGGTTGACCACTAGCCTACACTGGCCACCTCCTTAAATTGACCTAATTTTCATGGACCATGCAAGCTCCACATGTATGCATCAGTACTATAGGCCTAGTTTCTTTGGTTAAATACACCCATATGTTGACCAGTTTGTTACAGTCCCTAGGGTGGGCATTCGTCTCTTGGACAATGTGGCTGTAGATTAACCAATGAAACATTATATACCTATGTATATGCCCTAGTAGGGTTCTACTAGTGTGTATGCACATATATAGATGTATGTATACTATATATACATATGTAGTATATACTCTATGCCACTATACCAGTGGTTCTCAACCTGTGGGTTGCGACCCCTTTGTAACAATGAAAATATATCCTGCATATCAGATATTTACATTAGGATTCATGACAGTAGCAAAATTAGAATTATGAAGTAGCAATGAAAATAATTTTTTGGTTGAGGGTCACCACAACATAAAGAACTGTGTTAAAGGGTTGTGGCATTAGGAAGGTTGAAAACTACTGCTCTATGCATATTATCTCACATGAAAGGAAGTTTTCAGTAAATCTTAGCTATTTTTTTCTCTTTTTACATAGTAAGCTTATGTATGGCTATTAATAATTATGGGAAGTTTTATTTTTATGTCTTCTAGGAAACTGAAATAGGGAGAGTTAATGCCTTGCCTATTAACAGGCCAGAAGATTCTCTCTGTTTCTCTCTCTGTCCTTGATGTTATTCTTTGTATGGCAGGTCTTCTAACAAATCCCCAGAGAGATTTTCATTCAAATCAGTCAGACCTTCAAATGTTTTGTTTTTCCCTATTTTTGCCTGTGTGTTTAATTATTTGTTTGTTTCCCCTACAAGTTGGCTTTTTGCCTCCTTCAAGATCAAATTTGTGTATTTCCCATTCTTTAGGAGGAGAAAAAAAAAAAAAAAGATCATACGTTCTGACAAGTCCTTTTAAATTAAAAAGAGGGAGTTTAAAATAGAAAATGTAATTTTAACACATGCAGCTATCCACATGCTGAGGAGACAATTCTATTGTATTTTTGAAACATTAAAAAAGAGAAAAAGAGAGAGAGAAAGAGAGACAGAGGCAGACAGTGAGGAAAACAAAATTAGGCCATATTGGAGTGAATGCAACTGGGCCCTTGGCACAGCTGACACACACTTCCTGCCAGTGTGCCGCAGAGCACAAAGGGTCTGCTTTTGCTGCTTATCCTGAATCATGGAGACCTCTAAATATGTTATTTTAAATCAGAATGAGTAACACTGAAATTTTTCTTTTACAAGTGAATCAATATAATCTGGCACATACCATTAAGTTGAAAGTTTGTAGGTATTTTTATTTCCATTAGATGGAAGTTAGCGTGTTTATTTTTTGTTTCATCATTTTGGAGTAAGACAATGATGTGGCCTGTTTGTGTATGCTTGTGTGTGCATGTCTGTCTGTCTGTCTGTCTCTCTCTCTCTGTGTATGTATGTGTGTGTGTGTGTGAATTTTGGAGAAACTACAAATACTAGAATAGAAAAATTGATAGCTCCTTGCACCCTGCTTTCATTTGACAGCAGAGGGTGGGGTTACTGTTTCTTCTCTCTACCTCCTGACTCATTGCCAACAGGCCTCCGTTGCCATAATTGTTGCAGCAACAATATTTTCTGTATAGCAAGGAGATTTCCCAGTTCACCTATTTCAGGAAAGTCTGATTTCTAGGCAAAAATAAATAAATAAATAAAAATAAAAATGGGCATAATCTCTTGCTGGCTACAATAGAATTGTGGAGAAATATAATTTAACAAAAAAGTATAAAGTAGAAAAGACATTTTTACCTAGAGTCAACTTCACTGATGCTGGAAAACCTGTCTACTTTGGTTTATCACTTCATTCACCTATGGAACAGTGCTTGTATGGACATTTATTGTTTCTGCATGCCCAAAATACATCCTTTCCTCCTGAAACAAACCTGTGATATCCCTCTGGCGAGCCACCTCTCTCTCTTCTCATTCAGCTCACCCTGACTTTAACACATGACCAGGCCTAGCAAAAAACACACATTATCTTACTTCACAAGCCTAAGTCACCCAATGACATACAATCTCAGGTCTTTTGCTAGAAATTTTTGGAAAGTGAAGCCCTCTCTCTATTGGGAGAGCTGAGTTTGGAAGATAATTGCCACATTCTGGTGGCCATTCTATTATCTTAGCAGCCAAAAGGCCTGCGTAAGATTAGAATTGAGGGAAAGGAAAGTAGGTATGAAGATGCACCAAGTCTTGTGGCGAGTGCCTGGATTGACTTAATCACACCTAGCAAAAATTCTAGTACCACACTTTTCATTTATGTTAGTGAATGAATCATTCCCATTCTTAGTTAAGACAAACTGAGGGGGGTTGTTTGTTTGTTTTGACTTGAAATGGAAAAAGCACTGATCAAAGAAAGCAGGTTTTATTTGTGTATATTATGCATATATTTGTTATTCATTCAAAAATACTTAGGGTTTGGAGGAACTTTGCTTGCATGACACTTCTGGCCCTTTTCTTCCCACTCATTGGAGAATATGAGCAGCTTAGTTTGGTTGGGATTTTGTAAGCAGAAAAGGGCTGTGTTTGTTATTTACATATTCACTTATTTTTTTAAGAGTCAGGTCACACTCTTTTGCCCAGGCTGGAGTACAATGGCCTAATCATGGTTCACTGTCACCTTGGACACCTGGGCTCAAGTGATCCTCACACTTCAACCTCCCCAATTGCTGTGACTATAGGCGCATGCCACCATGACTGGTTAATTTTTTTTGTAGAGAAAATATCTCATTATGTGTTCCAGCTGGACTCAAACTCCTAATCTCAATCTTCCCACCTCAACCTCTCAAAGTGCTGTGATTATAGGCATGAGCCACTATACCTGACCTTAATTAACTTTTGATTATGGAACATTTATTGTAACTAATTTTCTTACTACTACAAATAATATTGGAATGACAACCTTGCACATAAATCTTAGTACATCAACTATGATTTCCTTAAAATAATACTTAGGAGTGGAATTAACCTAAACGTTAAGAACATTTTTCAGAATTTTTTTCCAAAGGTACATGGATGAAGTTACACTGAAAATAAGTGAGGAGAAAAGGCTGAAAAGCAGCTGTATTTTCTCATGAGGGTTGAAGTTTCTCAATGAATTCATCTGGGGGAAAAAAAAAAAAAATGACCCAAGCCAAGCTAGGTTGGTAAAAATTAGGGGCAGCCAGGTCTGGAAAACTGCTTAGCCATATAGCTATGACAAAGTTGGCCACAAAAACATACACATTACATGGGCTGTACACATTACATGTTCTAGATATGTGGGCTGTATTAATAATACGAGAAAGGAACCATATAACCTCCTTCCTAGACAATGGCTAAGTAAGACAATGGGACCAAATGAAGAGATAATCTCTGTTCCTCATTTTCCACATCTGTAAAATGGTATCCTAATAGTCCCTATCTCAGAGTTGATGGTGAAGGTTGAGCAGATGTATGTAAAACACTCAGAATGGTACCTGGATATGTATTCTACATGTGTTAGTTGTTATACTTTTATGACAGTACTCAGAAATTCTCTTGTGTATTCACAAACCTGAGTAATTATTTATGCTTTATTTGCCCACTTTGAATGTTATAAGAAATAACAAACATATTGTATGAAAACTAAAGTCTATGATATATCCATTCATGTCCATAATTTTTAAGAAGATAATTTATGTCTGAAAATTACGTTAGTGACTGAGTTTATTTTTTTTTTTAATTCTCAGCATTTAGACCAATTTAGAGTCCTAAAGCAAAAAGGCAGAATTACATTATAAGCCAGAATGTGCATTATTAATATAGGTTTTTTTAATAATAAAAATCTATTATTAGCACTTTAGATTCTAACTATAAAACCTGTAATTTTCCCATTTTAAAATTCATTAATTCAGGGTAAGGCAGCAGATTGTAGGGTTAGAATACATAACAGGTTCTGATATGAATCTAATTGACATATGTTGTTATTTGGAGGAATAAAAAAATGTAAATTATTTTAAATGTTTATTGTTAGTAGTGTATTCTACATGGCAAACCTCATCTCTGAAACTAAGTGGCTCTCTGACTTTGAGAAAATTATGACTTCTCTTGATTTGATAGAAAGCTTGAGACATTATTGGGCAATTGACCCATCATATCTCTTCAGGATGCCATATAAAAATGTGCCTGGATATGGCCTCAAATATACCCCATTGTATAGCATGTAAAAAAAAAAAATCATTAAAAAAGGAAAACAAAAACTAAAAACAGTTGCTCATTTTAGTCCAATGACAGCCTCAGCTACATTCCTTCTGGGGACCAAAGACAAGAACCACACCAGGTGGTGGGTGATCCAGTTAAAATACACGTGTGGCTCAGGAAGTACTTATCATTGGCAGAATTTAGAGATATCATAAACCTCTGACACCTCCTGTGTCTTTGAAGGTTGGTTTCTCCTTTTTTATCTTTATTGAGAGCACAGTGTATGCATAATCAATCTCAGAAATGTTTCCTTAACTTTAAACTTAGCTTCCCACCTTAGGCAGTATACATGGACACCCATGGAGTCAATATCATGTAAATATACACAACTACTTGGCAACCCTGGTGAAGCTGTACCTGGGGAACAGTGCCTGGGGCTTAAGAGGATCTCCATAAATTCATGCTAACAGTAAAAACAAATCTGGATGTGGCACGATGCATATGTAGATTAGAAAGATTATAGGATTTGAAGCTATTCTAACCTCAGATCAAATACCAGATATAATTCTAAGTAGGTTGTTTTGAAAAAGTTACTTCCACTCTCTGAGTCTGTTTCCTCATCTATAAAACGATGATGATAATACCCAATTTTGGTTCAGTGTGAGGATAAGACTTAACATGTTTCTATGAATATAGAAATGAATGTGTATATTTTACTCATACTGCATATTAACTAAGATTCTGAATTCTAACTTTTGAAACACAATTCTAGATAGTTTCAGCAAAGAGAGGATAGACATAGATAGAATTCGTGGGTTTGAAGTTAAGTTTTAAGTAAAGACAGATCCTAAGGAGAGATACATAGAATACCTTGAGTCTTTCTCTGCACCTGCTTCCTACTCCAATCTCTTTTCTAGAGATTCATAGTTCTGGACTTTACATATTACTCTTCAATACACATTCAGAGAATTAGTAGTCTTAGACTCTTAAATTCATTTCCAAATCATGGGGAAGAAAATCTAATTGTCTTAGGTTTACAAAGACGTTCTTTCTGGCCCAATTTGCAGTGACCAGAAGACAGGCTTGTATATTGCAGAAGTAACTATTAAGGGAATTGTAAATCAGTTAGAATGAACTTTACAGGTGGGGAATTACTATGAACTGAGAAGAAGCACTGTAAGCTTTTAGTCAATCTCCAAAGTTGTCTCCATAAAACATTCAAAATAGAAATAAGATACCTGACAAAATGTCTGGCAAACAGCAAGCAGTAGTTAAGAGGATGTGATTCTTACACAGATAAAATGTAAAGATATCCTTGGTGTATCCCCTTTCACTGAATCTGCTTTTACTGAGGCCCATATTATGATCTAAACGTCAGGCTTGTGCTGAGAATAATGAAGTGATTCTCAACCCAGCCATTAGGAAACGTATTGTTACACAGAAGAGGATGACCATGTCTTGTTCATTTCTCCTTAACTCCCCTAAACTTTGCCTTTCATCTAATGGATAGATTTCTCATTTCAAGTTATGGTAATTTTGCTATGTTTCAGAACTCAAAAGAGATGTTCTTTCTATGCAATTTTCACAGTAAATTAACTCCATCTTTCCAGGCAGGTAAGCATCCTGATTTCTAGCAATTTCATACTGGTGGATCTTTTTGTAAAAATATGACACAGGGCTTTTCAAAGTCAGCATTGGTGTTGCGGGTCTACATCCCACACCTGGGACAGTGACGCAAGACTGAGTGAGAAAACAAAGAGGTTGGGTTGGCTGGTGCAGCATTTCCTTCCCTAGCTAATAAGGGTACCCTATGGTAAATCACCAAACAGTGAACATTTTTTTTTAATGACAGTGAGACATCTATTAACCATGAATTATCAAACAAACTTCCTGTATCGTGTTGTCTGATTGCCGTAGGTAAAACACAATACTCAAGTTGAAACAGAATGATTATGGGTTTGAAAGTACAATAAACAGGGATTCCTGGCCTGGCTTCACTATCTGCTACATGAATGCCTCCTATAGGCCTTTCTTCCAGATTATGAAATATGAAATGTGAGTTTTGAATTTCCTACTATACCTTTCAATTCCAAATCAAATATAATATTACACTGGCTATCGAATGAGTTTCAGGGTGTTGAGCTCTGTTTTTCTTTTTGAAAAAAAGTAAAATTAACATATGTATATGCAAAGAATTTACAAAAGACAGATATACAGGCATTACATTAAAAATATTTTTCTACCTGCCATCTTCTCCCTAATTCGTTATTACCATTTGGAGTTTTATTCTTCAGTGTTTTTAATTTTCTATATGTACCTATAAGTGTTCCTTTGAAAATTGGAGATCAAATGGTAGATGCTTTTATATACATTATTTATATCAGGAGCAAGTGGGGATTTATATCACAATTACTGTCACTTATCATCTTTTAAGCACATTAACCCTAGTGGAGGCAACTTCCATATCATAGTCCTACTCCCTCAAGGTAGACGCAGGCACAATTTTCTAGCCTCTGTCATGGCTAGAACAAAGCCTCGGTGATGAAGGCCATGTCAGTACTATGCACCAGACATCTTCCTGCTTCAGTTTGGAAGTAGGTAGAATCCTCTCAGTGTAGACACCATTGCTCAGATCTTTGAAATCTTCACAGCTTAGCCACATGGGTGATTTCACAAACATCAGTGGTATTGGCTTCATGGTGGGGTCCACTTTCAGAATCTAAGGAAAAGCCTCTGTTCTCACGCTTAGGAGTGGTGGGATTGCGTCTGCACTAATGACAACATGCCCTGGGTATTTTTCTTGACTTCACAGCCCTAAATGATAATTATCTACCTGTCTAGAGATTGTGTGAGCTGACATATCCTTTGGTAAATTTCCTTCCTATATGGAGTAAAGAGAGACATAACTATATTCCTTTGCCAATAAAATTTCATTAAAAAAATGCCATTTGGGTGGCAATAAAATATGCCATTATACCTACAGCAACATGCACTTAACTGTTCTTTCATTTTTTTTTTTTTTTCCATTTTTAAAATAAATTTGAGTCTCTGATTTTCCTGGACTGTATTTTAGTAAATCTTGTTAGTTAAAATTTTAATGCAGTAGTCCCCCTTATTTGAAGTTTCACTTTCCGTTTTTCAGTTACCCATGGTCAACTGTGGTCTGAAAACATTAAGTGAAAACCTCCAGAAATAAACAATTCATAAGTTTTAAATTACATTCCTTTCTGAGTAAACGTAATGAAATCCCGCATCTTCTTGCTCTCTTCCTTTCAGGATGTAAATCACTCCTTTGTCCAGCCATATCCACACTATCTTTGCTGTCAACCTGTTAGTCACTTAGTAGCCATACAGGTTACCAGATAGAAAAAAGCATACGTAAGGTTCAATGTTAGGTGAGGGTTCAGGCATCCACTGGGAGTCCTAGAAAATATACCCTGAGGATAAGGGGAGTCTGTTGTATTTTCTCCCAAACATCATTTAAATAATTATATCAATAATAATCATTAAAAAAGGCTTCCTCCTCCTGAATTTATATTATATTTGTCAGAGGCTAACAGTTGATTCACACCTTATGTTTCATTCCATTGTGCTGCCTGTAGCTTTTGCAGTCAGTACACCATGTTAAGTATTGTATCCTTTTCATGTTTTAATATTTTGTAAAGGAAATGCTCCCCAAATTCTCCTTTGTCTAAACCACATAGGTTTTTAGCATAGCCTGATTCTTATGAACAGTAATGTGTCTTAATAACAAAGCAAGGTTTCTTGCTGTAAAAGCATTTAGACTTTTGTGGGAGGGGTAGTGTAGGATTGATACAAATTTTAGACACTAATAAAGCAGGATTCTTTGGAAAATACTCTGAATTATTACTTTTGCATTATGCAATCTAAGCTGTCAATGGGAAAACTGCAGCTGACATCACAAATGCTTTGTTGCTTTCACCTTGAGTTATCTGTTCCCCTTCTCTCTCTTTGTGCCAACTGGGCTTCCCCTCCAACCTTCTTTTCATTCCAACTTGGCTAATGCTTTCCAAATGCAGGAAGCACAGAGATGTGTAAGCCCTCCCTAGCAAGCTGATCTCTGCTGACTGTGGCCGGCCACGCCACAGCAAGCCGTCTTCTGGCCTCTTTGTATTTACCAACAGAAACTTCTGTTTTGTTGTTGAAAGATTTTCCCATGCCATGGAATGTCTGGCAGATAACTTCAAACTCTGTCCTTTTTTTAAAGGCATAGGGAACTGATGCTCAATCCATATTATACCTGAAAATAAAAATTAAGCACCCTCAGTTATCAGTGTGTCTGAATTACCCTACCATGAAAAATTATGTTTTTATTTACTTTTTAAATGCTGGAGGAAATGGAGTTAAAATCCAATGCAATCTCTAATAGAAGTGGGACTTTCATCACTGGGCTTTTTTTAGTAATCAAAATCTTTCATATGCAGGTTCTATTTTAAATATCTGGTTAATCATCTCAGAAATTATAATAATAACCTCAGATTTTAGTCTCCACAATAATGTGTAGCCCTGTTTAATCATTTACTTAGTGGTTGTAATATTTAGAGTTGGCATGGGAAGAAGAGAATTGAATAAAATGGTAGAATGAAATCTCTATCAAAAGGAAAATCTCAAAGATTTCTGGTAATTTCCATCTTCATACAAGATATAGTTGTGTCTTTCTCATTTAGAACTCGAAAAAGGGTAAACTGTTGTCCACTAAAATCTTGCACTACTTACTTTATACATGTAACTGAATTTCTTGTGGAAGCCAGAAGAGGGCAGAAGATGCTGCACATAGGACCACATTTACATTTAAAAAGATACTTTGAATTTGGATCCAAAATTTCATTTCAGAAGAAATTGAAGACACTTTTGGGGTAGCTAGTTTTAACAGAGCACAGCTCAGTCAGAATGGGGCACGTGGGCTTTACGGCCACTTCAGCCCACTCTCCTGGTGTCTTTTCTTTTTTTCTTAACCCAATAATTTATTAAGAACAGTAAAAATCAATATTTATACAGTCATTAAATCTGATACTTTACATTAGTTATCGTGTTTTAATCTACGCAGGTGAAAGTTCTATTATTCCTCCCATTTTGCAGATGGAGACATTAAATCATAGTCCATTTTAATAGAGCTGTCAATCACAGCACCTGATTTTAAACTTGAACTGTTAAGATTCCAAAGTCTGCTTTCATCTACCGCAATCCTCCTTGCAGCGTAATAATGACCATATGCCTGGTCCAAAACTACCAGGTAAAATTACCTATTTGGGGGGGGCCTTGGTCTTAATTCTAGACATGAATTAATCTTTTTTTTCCAATGTCTGGTATGAGTGTTTTAAAAATTATAATAAAAAAGCAAATTGAAAACGTGATTCAAAGTCAGCCCTAAGCAGGAGCCTCCTATGGGTGGCTGTGCAGTCTGCAGGAGCGCCTCTCCTCTTTCCATCTCCACTGCATGCTGGGCTTCCTCCTGCAGCGCCTATTCTCAGCAGCCCTTCAGTGTCTTCCTGCTTCCCCCCTGTACTCTTGTATTAGAATGACTCTCAGCTAACGGCCAGCCTGCCTGGACCTGAGATATCAATTCTCAGCTTTTGATGTCATGCGTCACTGGCATATTTGCATCTGAAGAAAGATCAGTCTCTTTACAGTTAAGGGCATGCAAGCTCATCAGATAGCAGTATTTTACTTGGGATGGTTGAGAATGGGAAAGGGTAACAGAGAGAGGAGTTTCTAGGCATGGAAGGTTAATACTCTGAACATTCTAAGAGTGATCTGGATGAAACTGCATAAGCAGATCAGAGCCTTTGTTTGTACAGCTTTAGAAAGGAGAAGGAGATCTTTGCTAGAGGATCTAGGTGTGGAATCTAGACATGAGAACCATCTATTTGCTAGCAGGTGGCTATAAAAAGATAAATTCAACTTGGGTATAATAGAAGTTGGAAACTAAAAGTCTTGGTTGTTCATGAAAGTCTGCCAAATTGGACTCTGTAATTCTATTCTGTCTCTAAAAGCATCCACTCAGCTTCAGTCAATAGCTGAGGGTCCCACTATCATAGTTACCTGAGTCTCTGCTCCGTGTGACAGGCTCAATGCAATCACCTCCAGGGTGACAGGTAAGGCAAAGAGAAGCCAAAAGCACTTAAAAGGACCATTGAATTCCTTTCATTGTTTAATTATGTCTTTTAATTATTTTGCCATAACTGTTCCATTTCATTGCATTGTTTATCTTAACCATGAAGTGGGGGGAGGTGGTGAGAAGAAAGGCTGAAAAGGAAAATAGGAAGATCAGAGAAAGAAAGAGGCAGGAAGGAAAAAACAAAGAAAGAATAAGAGGAGGAGAAGTGGAGGAGGCAGCACAAAGAAGAGATAATCCTTTGAAACCACAAAATAGAGCAACCGAGGTTGGGGAAAGTGAGCTCTTGTGCTTGAGTTTCCTCTTCTCTAAAATGGGACTTGTGATAAACTCACCCTCTAGAGTGCCTGAAATATCACATGAGAAAACTCATACAAGAATATTACACAAAAAAATCCTTAGAAGAACTCTTGGCACAAAGCGAGCACTTGATGAATGGTAGTGAATATTATTATTATTATTAGCTTCTAGCTCCTATAACCCTTAATAATAGTCAAAACTCCATAGAAATCTATTTCCCCTCACACCACAAAAGAAAAAAAGACCAAGTCATTTTGCTGAACTGTAAATGCACCAAATTAAATGCCCAGGCATAAAAATTAGCATATGCAATATCTCTCTACAAAATTGGCACTCAATATCTCTCAGCACATAATCTTTACCATCAAAGGAATGAGCTACCTAAAATAAGCACATTAGTCAGCTACCACAGACGAGCAATGTTAATATCTACAGTGAGCTACAAATGATCTAACAACCGCAACACATGTTTCTAGAGCAAAATATCAGAATAAAGAAAATGAGGCTCTTGTGGTGCAAGGCTCAGGCTATGGTCAGCTTCTGTGGGCTACTCAGGAAAAGCCTGAACAGAGATGGCTCTGAGAAAGGAGTTGGGAAGTTGGGAGAAGTATTTTCTTCTTCCTACCTATAAATGTATGTAAAGTAACACACTGAAGTTGATTTAATAAACTAATACATTTAGTGCATTTTGAGTCTGTTATTTTGCCAGTTTTCACACCCATCTTAATAAAAATAGAACATATAAGACAACATTTTTCTTTTTCTTTTTTTTAATTGTTGAGGAATCATTGAGGGTACAAAGAGCCAGGTTATACTGCTTGTATTTGCTGGGTAAAGTCCCTCTAATAATAGTGCCTTGCCCCCAAGAGGTATGTCACACACTGTCACCCCTTGCCCCCTCCCTCCTTCCCTATCTCTGCTCCTGCATCACCCCTCCCCACACCATGTACAGGTATCAACTGTCCTCATATCAGAATTAAGTACATTGGATTCTTGCTTCTCCATTCTTGTAATGCTTTACTAAGAAGAACATATTTCAACTCCATCCAGGTTAATACAAAGGATGTAAAGTTGCCATCCTTTTTAATGGCTGAATAGTATTCTATGGTGTACATATACCACAGCTTGTTAATCCATTCTTGGATTGATGGGCATTTAGGTTGTTTCCACAATTTGGCAATTGTAAATTTCGCTGCATAAACAGTTTAGTGCAAATGTCCTTACGATAAAATGGGTAG
This sequence comes from Loris lydekkerianus, assembly GCA_963574355.1. NCBI lineage: Eukaryota > Metazoa > Chordata > Mammalia > Primates > Lorisidae > Loris > Loris lydekkerianus. Next base: position 34,490 of record CAUYPK010062273.1, on the reverse strand, counting down.
TTTTTTCTGGGTAGTTGCCCAGTAATGGGGTTGCAGGATCAAATGGGAGGTCTAGTTTGAATTCTTTGAAGGTTGTCCATACTTCCTTCCAAAAGGGTAGTATTCGTTTGCAGTCCCACCAGCAGTGTAAAAGTCTTCCTTTCTCTCCACAATCACACCAGCATCTGTAGCTTTGAATCTTTGTGATGTGGGCCATTCTCACTGGGGTTAGGTGATATCTATCTCAGGGTGGTTTTGATTTGCATTTCTCTAATAATTAGAGATGATGAGTATTTTTTCATATGCTTTTTGGCCATTCATCTGTCTTCTTTAGAGAAGGTTCTACTGATCTCAGTTGCCCATTGATATAAGGGATTGTTCTTTTTTTGTTGCATAATTTGAGTTCTTTGTAGAACTCTAGTTATCAAGCTTTTGTCCAATTCATAATATGCAAATATCTTTTCCCATTCTGAAGGTTGTTTATTTGTTTTGCTTGTGTCTCCTTAGCTCTGTAGAAGCTATTCAGTTTAATAAAGTCCCATTTGTTTATTTTTGTTGTTGTTGCAATTGCCACTGGAGTCTTCTTCATAAAGTCTTTCCCCAGGCCAAAAGCTTCAAGTATTTTCCCCACACTTTCTTCAAAGATTTTTATTGATTCCTTATATTTTGATCTTTTATCCACCTTGAATCAATTTTAGTGAATGGAGAAAGGAATGGGCCCAGTTTCAGTCTTTTACATGTGGTTATCCAGTTCTCCCAGCACCATTTATTAAATAGGGATTATTTCCCCCAGTGAATGTTCTTGTTTGATTTATCAAAGATCATTTGGCTGTAAGATTTTCATTTCATATCATGGTTTTCTATTCAATTCCAGATGTCTATGTCTCTATTTTTGTGCCAATACCATGCTGTTTTGATCACTATGGCCTTGTAGTACAGCCTAAACTCTGGCAGGATAATGCCTCCAGTCTTGTTTTTATTACTAAGTATTGCCTTAGCTGTTTTTTCTGGTTCCATACAATATGGAGAATTATTTTTTCCAAATCTTGAAAGTATGATGTTGGTATTGAGCCAACATTTCTCAAAACCCAACAATTGACAATCCTGTTCTGGTCATCACTATTCACCCATCCCCTTGACTGGAGTAAGGGATTTGTGAGAAAATTGTATAATTTCAGAGAGACATGTCTGAAAATTGTATAATTTCAGAGAGAAAATGTCAGAGAGACAGTACACAGAAATCATATTTTCTCTTACATTTTCATTTTGCACATGGAAAAACCTGCCTATAATATGACCTACCAAAACTTTTATCATCAATTGTCAGATCCCATTAATCCTAGTTTTATTGTGTCACTCACTAAGCTCTGTTCCCACTGCCCATACCCTGAAACATGTCTTAATTACCTCCTGCTTAAATAGTACACCACAGTCCTCTTTTATCTTCCTGCAACCCTATGCCCCTTCTCCAGATCTCACCAATGAATCTAAGCACTTTACCTCAGGTACATGTCAAATCTTGACCATTCAATTGATGGAAACTCTTGAATGTCTACCCCAAAGTACTCAATGTACAGTCACAATTATTTAGCATGATATTCAAGGCCCTGTGCATTACATATTCTGCTAACTTCTTTCCCAAGAGCACTCTCCAATTCCTCTCCCCCGCAGCCTGCCTGAACCACAAGCAGTTTCCTCATGAGCCAGACCTCTTCATCCTGAGCCTCATGACCTGATACTTTGTTCCTTCTGTCAAGGTATTTCCCACCTCCTTAGCTCAGGTTTAAACCTCCAAGCTGAGAGGTGCCTTCCTCTTGTGGTTGTGAGGGGAAACTTCCCCTTTACCTTGGAAAGTAAACTAGCTCTAAATAAAACAGAAGGTCTGTGCAGATGGGGAGAATCAGAGTGATTACCCGATCTCTAGATGTGGTCCAGAAGTTTATACATCCTTAGTTTGGAGGAGAGGAGGAAAAGGTAATTCTGTTGAGTGGCAATAAACGGTTACTAGGGAAGATGAATAGGTACTTGAGAGAATGAGAGGATGGGAGGAAACAGAATAACTTGTGAATGATTTTCTTTGGAAATTAAATTAAGCTAAGAGACGTGTTATATTTAAGATGGTTTGGGCCATGTCAGGTTGCATACTTGACGTTCTTTCCTGGAATATATTGAGATAACAGGGAGGGGAAGGAAAGGCAGGTGTTCTTTTTGATGGGTACACCTGGTTTTAATGCAGATAGAGGGTAAATCCCTCCCAAGACCTCTTGATCTCTAAGAAATTTTAATTCAAAATATTCTTTACACCAAGAAGTCATACTTTGGGATGAAACTTTGAGTTCTTTACTCTTTACTTTTTGGACTGGCTTAGGGTTCCTCCTTTGTGTTACCAGGTATTTCATTTATAGCATTGATTACATCTCAGTTCAAAAGCCACTATTAGCTTTCTTTTTCCTTCTAGATTGTCAGCTCTGTGAAGGTAGAAACTACATCTTGTTCATTATTATACTCTCAATTTTTAGAACAAAATATGACATACAGTGAAAATTCATTTGCTATTTTTAATCAAATGCCAGGCTCCTACCTCCCAGACCTGAGATATTCGGATTCTAATATTTCACCATATTGCCCTAGCACTTAATTACCTACTATTTGCTTCACATGGGTTAGTCACAGCTTATCAATTATGTGATAAGCAACTTGAGGGGAGATAGTGTTTTGCTCATCTTTCTTATCTCCTTTAGAGCCAAGCCTGTAATAGGCAGCTTGCAATTGCTGAAAGAGTTTATTTTTTTTTTTATTCAAGGAATAGTCTCTTTATATAGAATCTTAGATAGAACAGAATATAAAATAGGAAGAGGTAGAGAGGGGCACAAATGTGCAAAGTTAGCCAGCAGGGTATTCCTGGACTTACACAAAATGGGGTCCTAATACGGACAATCCTTCTGAATTTTCAGAGCATATCTATTGGGAATATTGGAAATAAACAGATATGGATCTCAGGGCCCTGAAAATATGCATAGGATTGATATGACTTGTAGGCCAGAGTGCTCAGCTATGCAGACGAAGCATCTGCAGCAATGGGCAAGTGGCAGCAATCCCTAGCAACATGTTGATACCTCCTTTGAAGTGAATAATCCTACAGAAGACAGAGTCCAGGACACACATGATGAAGAAGGCAGCCTGGAGACCTCCTGCCTCACTAGTGGCTCCCACCCTAATAGCGCCCAGAAGCCCCAGGTGTAATTGATAGAGGGGGATTTCACTGGTGCCAACCTGCAAGGGCAGGAACAGTCTGGGGGTCCAGGCAGTGATGAGGTAGCCCTCAACACACAGCAGCTGAGGTTCTCATGGTAGTGAGCCCAGGAGGCAGACCTGGACAGTGATAGCCAGAGCTGGAGCTCCTCCCACTGCCTCCTCCACTGCCGAATTTGGCAGACCTGGGTGAGCAGCAGAGCATGGGAAGCTGTTCTAGAAGAGGCAGAAGCTCACCTCCAGGAACACTGCCAAGCTCTTTCTGGACGATTATCAGGGCCTGGCGAAGCATACAGGAGACTTCCATGGCAGACCAGTTTGCTTTAAAGTTTGGGCCTCAGATTTCCTGCACATCATTGTAGTATTTGCAAGAAGAAAGCTACCAAGAGTAAATAGAGTCTACAGGCCAATGGGATGTGGGACATGCAGAAAGAATTTAACCTCTCATACCAAGGAGTATAGGTTTGTGCAGGATATATATGCCATTAATGACACTGTGCAAGTTAACCATGAATGATACTCCGTCACATTTGCGGGTCCTGGGACCAGGAGGACCTCACAGCACTGCTGAACTGTGTTGTCTCCTGGGTTTAAAAGAGCTTCCCTTCTCTGTTTAGTTAAAGATTAGCAAGGGATTTGCAAAAACTGCAATTGGATCAAGGGATTCTGTTACAAAGTATTACCCCCAAAAGGCACAGATTTACAAATAGCAGGTTACTTAGTTGGGATTCCAATTTAGCAAGGTAATCCACAGCCAATGTCAGTCAGACAAAAAAAAAAAAAAAAAAAGTCATTTTTGAATCATAAGATGCTCCAAAATAAAAGACATTTGTGCAGGTTCCTAGGAATGGCCGGGTTCTGTTGCATCTGGATCTCAAACTTTGGACTAGCAGGAAAACCTTTGTATGAGGCCCTTAAAGGACAGATGTTGAGCTTTTGATCAGGATAACAGATTGTCAAAAAGCCTTTGTAAAACTAAAGCAGAGTCTTATAGCTGCCACCACTTGGGGTGGCCTGACTTGCAGTAAGAATTTACAAAAAACAAGGAATGAGCCTGGGAATCTTCATACAGATGCTGAGAGACAGGCCCACGGCCAGCAGCATGCTTGTCAAAGCCTCTGGACAACACTGTGAGAGGATGGCTTCCTTGTCTCTGGGCAATAGCAGTTACTTGTGTGCTGTTATTAATTACAGTCCTCAATCCTGCCACCCTATTACCAGCTGACGAGAATAAGCCTTTGTAGCTTGACTGTTGCAGGCATCCTCAAACTGTGGCTCGTGGGCCACATGAGGCGGTATGATTGTATTTGTTCTTTTTTTTTTTTCTTTTTTTTTTTTAACTTCAAAGTAAGATATGTGCAGTGTGCATAGGAATTTGTTCATAGTTTTGTTTTTTTTTTTTTTAACTATAGTCTGGCCCTCCAACGGTCTGTGGGACAGTGAAATGGCCCCCAATTTAAAAGTTTGAGGACCCCTGGAACTTCAGAGGTTCTGGAGGCCATCTATTCTAACAGGATGGAACAGTGAGATCAGCTGAAGCCAGAGCCAGACTGGGATCTTTTCACCAACAGAGGGAGCTAGATATATGGTGGTCACAGCAATGGCACTGCTGCCTGGGACTTCAACCCAGACAGAACTGGACACACTGTACTTAGTGACTCTGCAAGTTATTGAGATACTCAGAGGTTCCTTTCCTCCATACTGAGTGATAATGGAACCTCCTTTGTATCAGAAATAACCCAGCAAGCAACTAAAGCCCTACTCCTAGAATAGAAATGGCAGGCATTCTGGAATTGATGCAGGAAACTTACCTAAAGTGGGATAAGGTGTTGGTGTTTGCCCTTCTGCACAAAAGGGGTAGCCTCTAGAAGAGCCTGAAGTTTAGCTCCTAAGAAATAGTTTATGGGAGACACTTCCTAGGACCCTGAAGTAATTATGGCGATATCTCCATGAATAAAGAAAGTAGAGTAAAGCAATATATGAAACCAGCAGGTCAGATACTAACCATTATGCATGAGTTTGCCTCTTTCAGGTCCTTGCCCCAGTTGGAGGCACTCCTCAACCACTTTAAACTAGAAGACATGGTGACCTGAATAACTGGCAGAAAAGTGGAAAGAACCTTATGAAGTGCCTCTAAAAACTCACATCTCATTGAAATTGTCAGAAATAAAACTGTGGTTCCCTCTTACTAGAGTAAAGAGGTGTCCAATGGAAAAAGAGGACCTAAGCCCCCAACGGATAAGCCAGCTTTTAGGTGATCTAAAGTATCTGTTTAAGAAAATGGAACAATGGAATTGTTGATATCTTTTCTAACCTTTATTGCTTATTTGTTTTGTCTATAGGATAGAAAGACAACTCCTTAGTGAAGATTTCCTGAGCTATAACCCTGATCTTATTACAGCTGGGTTTACTATCCTAAATCTTGTTCAGTACAATTATTCCTGTATAGAATTTCTGAATTTGCAGAAGCTGGTCTCAGATCATATACAAGGTACAACTCATGGCTCTCTTCCCAGAAGTTCTATGTTTCTTTCTTGCCCAACCCTATATCAGGCATTATGTACAAGGTGACACAAGGACCCACAATCCTACAGAGTCTTAGATACCAAATTGCGTAAACTCTCTCTTATCTGGTATCCCCCATTTTGCCTCGTCAGTCCTCACAGTTCTAATTGTCTCTTATGCCCTTTTGCTACCTGGTAATCTGTTGTACTCTTTATTTTTTAAAATCTACTGCAAAAGCTTTTCAATGGCATAAATAAGAATAAATCTTCCATCTAAAACACCACTCCAATTCAGCAAGAAGCAGCTCGATGAGTGTGTGGTTCCTCCTCCCATAGATAAGGAAGGAAAAATTGACAGGAAGGGATATGTAATAGAGGAAATAGCCTGAAAAGGGGCAAAATGTTTCACTAGTTTTCTCTTTAAACTGTCCCTCTCATTCTGTTTTGGGAATTAAAAACTGCAATCCATCCCCAAACCTGTGATTGGGGAGTAAAAGAATATCCTTTGTTCTTTTTATCACAGAAAATTACTCAACAGAATTGTCTGCACATATGTCATGAGATGTCTTCTCTGGCAATGTGGTCAATCAAGACCATCAATAGCAATAGCACCAAACACAAAACTACTTTTAAAAGCTCTATGTCTGCAACTATAGTACTTTAAGACTAGAGTCTGCCATCCTCCTCAATTGCCAGCAAATTAATAAACATCTCTTTACTTTTCCTCAAACTACTTGTCCTTTTTCTTCTGATGCAGCCTTGGGGACAAGTGCCAAATTTTTGGTAACAGTAGGCATTGGTAAGATGTAGCAGCCCATATAGCTTATGGCAAGGAGGAGCGAGAGTTATAAGAAACACTTGTAATAGCTCGTAATGTAACTCCTTGGTGATAAGAGCATGGGAAAGGATTTGGCTCTTCTAACATGAGAGAGAGCTTGCGAGCATCAATGATTAGCAGTCTCTACACCTGTGGTGTTAAGAGCCACGGGATCACGTTTATAAGAAGCTGCAGGAGAAGGCAGTTGGGAGCGTATGTACATTCTTTTACAGACCCACACACTCTGACTCTGTTGCTTCTCCTGCCCACAGAACACCTATATGGTGTCACTCTACGAAAGACTGCTAAGATTCATTCTCTTACTAAGACTGCTTCACTCCCTCAAACACTGTCTTTCTCTCCCTCTCCCTTCTGCTAAGGCAAATAGCCCTAAGACACCTAACAGTAATTGTTCCCAAGCAAGATAAATCTGGAACATAGCTAGATAAGCCTGTTGGAGACCTGGCTGGTCCCAGGCCTGGACAAGTGGCGACCATGAGGGGACCATGGAAGCCATTAACAGTAAGAAATTTTTTAAAAGTTAGGTTTTATCATATGTATGAAAGACAGTATTACTACAATGAAATTCTTCTTCTACTATTTTCAGTGATACATTAACATTAACTTTGTGCTTCCCTGTCACAGAAACATTTGAAATCCATTAGTTTAAAGCATGGTAAAACACATCTTGTATATTACAGTGTCCCAAACTCTGAAAATGCAGAGTACCTGACCCTCCTGTAGTAGAATCTCATTCCCACTAGGTTGAGGTTGGGGCTAGGCATCTCTTCTCATTGTAGCTTCCAAGGTCATTATGAAGCACACACACATTCGAAAACCACTAGGTTAGTGGACCAGTCACCTATAGAACTCAAGTCCAGAGCTGGAAGGAATTTGAAACCATCACTCCTCTACTCTTTGAATGTGCACCCTCTGTTTGGACATCCTCCTGAGACAGGACAACTCATCTCAATGTAGCTAGCCCCTTCTGCTCTGTCTAGCTTCCACCCTTTCTTTTAATTCTTCTGACCTAAGAGGGTACTTTTGATCTTCCTCTTAATAACAGCTCTTTCTTTCAAAATTGCACATTTAACCTTGATTTTCCCATTTCTCAAGGCAGGTAAAAGAGATCATGGTCAACTATACATGTATGGACTTTGTAAAATATTAACTATAATGTTGCAGTTTATTTACAGTACGAATTCAGGAAATGTTTTTTCCACTGAGAACTGATAAACACATTCCCTTTTTTCATTCCAGGTTAAGCACTGCCCTCCCCTTCCCTTCAAAATCAACCACTAGATTAAGCGTCATAAAGCAGGAATCTTGTTTTGCTCAACATATAGCAATGGTGTGTAACACAGGGTCTACTATTAACTAAATATCAGTAGACTAAATTAGGTAACATTCTACATGTGTGAGATGCAGGTAACTGTGCATATCTCTAAAGACCCTTTTCTTGGTCTCTCCCACCCCTGTATTCAATATTTTAGTCTTGATCTTTAATCACTCTCTTCAATTGGTACACATACTTTGGAGGAGGTAGCTGTGAGATCAATAGATCTCTAACAAAGGTTTTTACCTTCCTCTCACCAACTTCCTAGCAAACTTTAATGACACTTGTAGCAGAAATGACATGAAATGGCTCTTTCCAATGATCTGAACAGTTTTAAAATAAATTTAAAATGGCCTGGCTGAAAACTGGGACAAAAAAAGGCATTTTAAAACTTTTCCCACTTACCGGGAAACACTGGATATTGCAAGCTGATTTTATTTCTTGCCCCCTAAAAAATTTTGTTCTGATAGACATAGTCCTTAGATAATGAATTGGGAGCAATATCAAATATATTACCTACGTAGATTATCTTCTGAGCCTATTAAAATGTTGCAGAAATAATTCTATTGAAAAATTTTAAGTATATTTTAGTCCATGTTGCTGACTGTAACGCAATAGTGCATAAGCGGAAAGGATAACATGCCATGCCTTAGAATTTTCCTGCTTCACAAACAGTGGATCTATTTGACTATATTGGTTGACGGCCTAGCTGTTAGACTTAATCTTGGGTATTTTTCTCTGAGCTACTCTAATACAAAGTGTTCATTATCCATGGACTGTGTTAATTCAAACCCCACTCCTGGCAAAATTAGGCATACAAAAATAAAGTAACAACCACCCCAATAATACTCAGTGTCCTGATGACTGAGTTAATCTAAAAAAAAAAAAAAAAATGGCTATTTTACATTAAAAAAAGGGAGATTCATCACATCATTTGAAGGGCAGAAGCCAAAGTATTTTTGTCCTCCTCCAACTATTGTTTTACCCCTATGTTGCCAATTTGGCCTTCAATTTTTGACTCATCAGTGTCTATTTGACAATGTTTTCCAAAGCTTTGCTTCAGTGAAACTTTGCATAAGAAGGATGGGTGGGAGGTTGGGGTGGGGGCCAATGGCATTAATGGATCACTTAACATCCCACAAATTGTAGAAGCTTTATCTCTCTGATGAGTCAATCGTGGTACCCTCACATTTGCATAACAATACCTATGATGTGGAGCTGCTGTGAGCTAAATGGTTGAAGTGAAGGTGAGACTCCCACTTCCACGGAGATGGGAAGGAAGAATATTTGCTGAACAATTATACATTTCTATCACCAGTGAGATGTTGCTCCACCAAGAATCTAATTACTAAATAAAGCACTATTTGGAGAAGGTTAAGTTCTTTGGTTAAATTCTAGGTTTGACACAAGTGCTAAAGACATTGAATTGGTTTGCTGGCTTAGTCAAAGGTTAGTTATGACATGAGGACCAAGAGTGAAAAAAAGTGGCCGAGAAAGAACGAGTGTGACCCAAGTGGACACTCAGTCTGTTTCTCTTGTCTGAAGCTGAGGAAAGGAGACCCTTATGGGAGAAATGAAGGAAGTGATGTGAATCTGATGAGATGTAAAGCCTACTATTTCATTTACTGATACAATATCTATTAAGCCATAGAATTTGTGGACATACCCAGAAATGAATCCATCAGAGAGAAGTGCATGAGAGAAATGGTGATTAAGAAAGATAATTCTAAAGAGTCTGTCTACTTTTCCACCATTTGGAAGGGCAAGTTACTTCAGCTAGCTAGGACTTGCAAAGCATTGCTCCCCCTGCATCCTAAAAGGGGCATCTTTTACATTAGAAGACTAAAACCACAGGAGTTTTAAGGAATCACCAACCATAGTTAAGCCTAGGGATAATTAGAGAGGAAGAGTCCCAGTCAGATATTTTATGCCAAGGGAATGAGTTGAGAGTGTATCATACAGCCACGCAAAAGGGCAATAAATACATCCCCATGGAACAGCCAATAGTTGAGCACCTTCTGCACAAAGGAAAAGTAAGACAGCCAATCAGTGCCAGCGTGACATCAGCAGACCTCAGAGAGGAAACAGCCGCCACAGACATGAACATCAATTACTGCTAAGAAAAGAGGAGAGAACTAATCTGCCATGAAGTTATCCCAACTCTCTCTCGCCCTTTCTTATTTTTACTTTATATGGGTGGCTAAAGTCATGGATGTAGGAAAAGAAAATGAGAAACATACTTAGATAGTATTCAGACCTTCTCTATTTCAAGCCCTGGACCAGACACACAGGTCTAATCTACAGCTGGTGGGCAGGAGAACTTTAGGTAACATATGAAGAGAAAATTTTAGAATGCAAAGAACTAAATCAGTCATGGTAGCTGAAATGGGTCTATTTTAATAACTAAAAGTTCCTGCAATGTTATAATATTGGAAAGAGATGTCATTAAGAGGTTCACTGTGCAACAGGAAAAAAAGATTTAACAGAGAAGTTAAATCAGTCTCTGATTTAAAAGTCAAATCAGTCTCTGATTTTGTAAATCAAATCAGTCTTTTCCTATCAAATATAGACAGGTCACAAGTTCTTCTTTTTTTTTTTTTCCTCTCTTTAGAAGACCACTGAAAAGAAAGACAAGAGAAGAGGGAGAAGGAAGGAATAGGAAATTATTGAGTACATACAGCATGACACTTATAAGCCAATAGAGAGTGTGCAATTTGACATGTAATACATGATTTCAGCTCTTGAGGTAGAAGATAACAGGACTATATAGAAAAAGAGAGAAGAATGGGGATTGGAGTAGATAAACTGTTCACTACTACAATCAGACTTAGTACAAAACATGATTGACCACTGGGAAGATCAATATTCAAATACTGATATATATGGACAATTGTTTTTTATATACATTTTAAAGTAGATTGAGTAGCATCTCTGTAAAATGTCACTCTCACTTTTACACCTATTACAATATGCTATCTTGAGTTAGAAAGGTCTGATAGAGTTGTAGTGGGCTTGCCAACAACTTCCAGGTCCCTCCTGGGAATGCGCCATGCAGGTAAACACTATCCGTGCAGGTAAACAAAGAACACAGTTGTGAGCTGCAGCCATAGGTAATCAGCCATCGCTCTACCACAGCCTTACACCATGCTCAGTCACTCTGCACTACACTATAGCCAAAACTAAGGGGCAACAGAGAGATGGATTAATGTAGGCACCCTACAGTAGGAATTTTTTTTTTTTCTTTTTTAGTTTGGCCAGTTTTAGTTAATGCCTTCTCAAACAAAATTTGGACTACTTTCTAAGAGTTGGCTATGCAATAATTCTGCCTAACACATCACCCAAAACCTCAATGACTCACAACAGCAAGCATGTCATTTTCTCTCTCAAAAAGACTGCAAGTTAGTTGGGGTCATTTTGCTGCAGTCCTTAGATGAATTTGGGCTGAATCATACTCTATTATTTTATATATTATCTACCACATAAAATACAGTATTTTGGTAAGTAATAGGAAGTCTGCCATTTGGTATATAATTGATAAAAAATCCCTTAGGATAACTTGGCATAAAAGAATTAAATCGGGAGCTGAACGGGGCATAAGGGGGCTTGTATGATGTATACTTGTAAAATTGAGATAAATTATATTTATTTAAAATAATTAATAACTGTCACTTTACCAAAAGATAATATACAGCCGTTCATGAAGTACTGAGCACTTAGTATCTCAATCAGTGATGGCCTGATCACATACTGTACATGTACGGAGGTCAGTGCATACTGACTATAGAGAGGCAGGGCAGTTTAGAGGAAAAATGAATGTCAGTGTGGGGCAGCACCTATGGCTCAAAGGAGTAGGGTACCGGCCCCATATATTGGAGGTGGCAGGTTCAAACCCAGCCCCGGCCAAAAACTGAAAAAAAAAAAAAAAAAGAATGTCAGTGCTAGATGTGAAATGATTACATAATGCGGCATGTGGATGCTATAATTATTACATGAATATTATGTGATATAATTATATTCCCAATAGCGGCCACAAAGATAGAAAAAACAATGTATGAGCAGTGAAGTAGGGTAGACCATGAATTAAAATTGGGTTTAAGATTTTCTACAAATGTAACATGAGGAAAGCTATTTAACAACACTGAATCTCTCCTCTTACGAAGATACTGTTTTAAAAAAATTTAGGAGGAGGAGGGACAAGAAAACCTTTTCTTCTCTATCCAAAGTTTAGGATTGAAAGACAGAAAATAGAATTTGAAAGGTAAAGACGAACACTTTGCTTTGTTACTGATAAAGCAGATTGGACGAGGCAGCTTAAATAGAAGCTGTAATTGACTTGTTAACATTTCACCCTTGAATGAGATAAGATTTACCTGCCCAGTCATGCCAGAACACCGCTAGGCCTCTACTAATATCAGCCACTGGTCCTCTGGTGATTCTCCTGATGCCATGAGTGCACAATAATTTTCACTTGCCTCCAGAAAGTTCAGAAATGTTTCAAAACAGCACATTACTGAATTTAATGTCCTGAGCCTGAGCAAAAACTAATATATGGTTCCATTTCCTATCCCAAAATGTGCAGTCAGGTTGTCCAATACATCTGACCACAGGTTAAGTAATGACTTTAAGTGATAAATAAACAAATAATACAATGACAGTAAAAAAAAAATTTACCCCAAATCCAATACAACTTCCCGCCTGTAATGAAATTTCCTAGAGTGATTTCTAAGAAATGTATATGGTAAGATTAAAGTAAGTTAAATCTAACATGTCTTATAGTCCTTTCCAATCTCAGGTAGGACACTCACCCAAATTTCTGAGACAGGACAGTTTGGGGTAGGAACTCATCCAAATATCCGAGTAGAGGCTTGCTCCTTCTCGGGTAGTCACATGGGCATTTTTAGTGCCTAGGTACAAGTACCTTAAAACCTCTAACACTCAGTGAATTAAATTCCATGTCTCTTATATACATTAGCTTTTTAACTTTCTGTTTTAAAATTGGAGATCTATAGAAATTTGCAATTGTTGTATGTAGAGTTATGACTAGAATGTACATAGCATTGCTAGAAAAATACTAATACTGTACACCCAGTAAAAGTTGAATTTTACGTAAACAATGAATAATTTTTCAGAATAAATATGCCACAACTATTACAAATAGAACACCCATATTAAACTGAATTTTAAATAAATAATATATTTTAATATAAATATATACCAACATACATGCAGAACAAATCTGTTATAAAAATGTTTATTTGTATCTGAAATTCAATCTTAACTGAGTATCGTATGTTTTTGTGCACAAAATCTGACACTCCTACCCATATGTAACCACATACTCATCACCCAGATTCCCCAAATGTTAGCATTTACCACACTCAATTTATCCTCATTTTTCTCTCTGCTGTGGTTTAAATGTGTTCTCCAAAAATTCATGCACTGAAAAGTTAATCCCAAATGCAACAGTGTTGTGAGGTAGGGCCTGCCCTCACGAATGAATCAATGTTATCGAGAGACCAGGTTAGCTGTTGCCCGAGTGAGAGGATATAAAGTCAGTCCATCTCCCAGGCATGCCTTCTCTCTCCCACCATGAAATGGCATTAACCAGACACCAGCACTATGCTCTTAGACTTCTCAGGCTCCAGAACCGTGAGAAAGTTCTATTCTTCCAAGTTACTCAGTCTGTAGTATTTTGTTACAGAGATCAAGACAGACTATATTTTTCAAAAACAAGAAAAAAAGTATAAGTTGAAACCATGATTTTTTTTTTGACCTCTATAAAAAGGACACTCTCTCACATAACCACAATATAATTTTCAGAATCAAGAAATTAATGTTGATATATTAGTCCTATCTAATCTATAGGCCTTTTTAAAACTTTGCCAATTATCTCACCAATATCCTTTTTCCTGGCTTGGATCAAAGATCCTGAATTTTGTTGAGCCATCAAGTCTCTCATCTTCTTCATTCAGCCTTGTAATTTCTCGGTTTTTCTTTGGCTTTCATAAGTGAGGCAGTTTTGACGATTATAGGCTAGGGATTTTGTAGACTCTCTCATAATTTGGGTTTGCCTGGTGTGTTTCTACAAGATTAGGTTCAGATTGTATAATTTTGGGAGGAATTGTACAAAAATGATGCCTATTTGTGCACTCTTTCTTGGTACATCATGTCATGCTGTCTTTCTTTTTAAAGAGGTAAATGGTAATAGAATATATAAGTTTATTGCAGCACCAGACTATATCTATCCTATTTAGAAATGTAAGCAAATATCCAAGGGTAGAGGTCTTCAAGGAAAATATGTTGTCACGACACAGATGTACAGATAATCCAAACCTATCCTTTGTCAAAGATCAAGCAGCAATTCTCTTTCACCTGAGGCAAGTTGGATAGATAAAGTAAGCCTTGGTATCTTTCTAGGGTACCAATCATTCTCTGGCATTTGTCTCTGACATGTGAGTTTAAACCTAATTTGCATAAACTTCTATTCAAGAGATTAATTTTGATTCTACTTGTGCTTTACTTATTTATTTTTTGTGAGACTCTGTCTCACTTTGTCACCCTCAGTAGAGTGCTATGGCGTCACAGCTCACAAACATCAAACTCTTGGTCTTAACCGATTCTCTTGCCTCAGCCTCCCAAGTACAGGCTCCAGCCACAATGCTGAACTACTTTCTTTAGACATGAGGTCTCACTCTGGCTCAGACTGGTCTCAAACCTGTGATCTCAGGCAATCTACCTGCTTTGGCCTCCCGGAGTGCTAGGATTACAGGCGTGAGCCACCACGCCCAGCATTCTACTTGTGCCTTATAAGGGAACACAAACACACCTACACCTAGAGCAATCTATCTATACATACTACCCACCATCTCCTCACTTATACTTACCAGCATTCACTGTCCCCTGATCTTCTTTGAGTTGCCTACCTTTCTTATCCAGGATATTCCAAACTATTTTCTCTTTTCTCTGTAATCCTCTGCCACCAGAGTACTGAACAGAGGGTAGGCTCTCTACTGACACAGATCTCCACTATGGCTTGTAAGCAGACATCTTTAGTCTGGAGTAAAGTGACGACTGCCCCCACCTCCTGCTAAGACGTTGCCTGAGTTTATAAAGCCTCTCTCACAGGAAGAGATTCCACTTCATTCTCATCAGATTTTCCTAAAGGTTTCCCCTCAACAGACTCTGTTGATGGCTCTGATATTTATACTCATAGTGGCATTGTGAGAATGAATGTGTTCCTTTCTGATACCTTGCCCTTCCTCAACGTGTAAACTCCCTGGCCTTGAATATCACCTCACACCCCTTCAGTGGCGGCTGAATGTGTCTCAACATTCCTGTCTACAGTTGTAGGATACAGACATGTATCTATTCTTGGCTTTCCCTGTGGTGATCCTCTGTCACTTCCTAGGAATGGCGTGGAGATTTTCACATTTTATCCTGTCTCCTTCCTTCTTTCTCACATGTAGGGCTGATAGTGATTATTAGATTCAAATGCCTTTGTTCTTTCTCACTTTTACATCGCCTTCTGGCCGTGATTTTAAAATTATTTTTTTTTGTTCATAGCTTATCTCTATAGCTTGTCCCCTATTTCATTCTTTATTTTAAGAAGATGAGTTATTAATAATTTTGGGTCTGTCAAAAGAATTCACTATTTAAACACCATTTAACCTCAACTTTCTGGGTAGAAAAAGTTCAGATAAGAAATCATTCTCTTTAAAGGACAACAGGTAATCTGGCTTTACATAGTCCATTCTTATCCAGCCTCTATCCCCCTTAGTATGCTTCATCCTTCTATATTTTCGTAGAGTTTTAACTCCATAAATTTCTTAAATTTATTCACTCCAAAAATGCCTTTACCTTTTTTAAATGATAACTACATCAACTTGGCTGCCCTTTCATAGAGTTTGAAATCACCTACTCTGGACATCCTGGTTTTTTCACTCTTAAATCCCTCCTTTTCCTTCTTCTTCTTTTTTTTAAATTTTTCTTTTTAAACTATTCTTCAAAGAGTGGTTCCAGTGGCTCTGGTTGCAGCCTCAATCTACAACTGAGAGGATACCTCTGAATCTTTTACCTAAGTCTATTAGGGAAGCTATTTCTGTCTTTCACTGAAATATCGTGTCTTTTTGGTGGTTAGATTGATCTTGGTCTTATTCATTCTTTCTTATCTAATGACAACTAAAATGCCTTTACTTTCAGTAATCTTCCCATTAAAAGCAGTTCAAACTGAGTGCATCTCTTTTCCCTTTCAAATGTATCTAGCCTGGTTCCCAATATATAATTTTATATATACTATTAAACTAATGTATTTAACCATATAAAATGTATATGCATTATATGTTAAATTATTTATATAAATTAACAAATATATACTTTTAAATTAAGTATATCATCTCTTAGTCTTTCTCCTAATGAAATAGCTCATCATACCATGGGTTTTCTTCTTTTATCTCTTGTACTGATTCTGGAAGTTAAAGTGAAATTTGAGTATCTTTTCTTAGGTGATCCTGTCCCTCCTTGACTTCTTAAGCAAGATTTCTTCAAGAGACTGTTGCATCTGTAGGCCTTTCTGATCTTTATTAGTTTAGTAGGCATTGGGTTTGGAATAAATTTACATGAAGTAGCTTTTTAAGTTGAAACTAAAAATTCTGATGTCCTGTCTAGGACCCTGGTACTTCAACTTCTATTCAAAGTCTATGCAATTAGCTCTTTGCCGTCACACTATTTGGTGAGGGTTTAAGTTTTGACCCACAACAAACCTTATGAATGTAAGAGCTTAGCCCTTCCCCAGTTCATTCCATTGGCTCTGAAAGCTTCGAAGTAGAAGGGAACAGCACTTGGGATATGGGTTGGTTTTGCCTATGGTGCCTGACGGGAACTGCACACTGGTGATTTGTGGAAGTCGACTGCCTTTGTAGTGTCACATTCCACTCTGCAGACACAGCTCCCAAACCAAATATTAGGGAAGTTTAATGTCCCCATACTAAGAGATCAAGCCAAGAAAGCTATATATTAAAATTTTGCCAGTTTGAAATAATTTGACAGTGCAAGTCTTTTTCTTCTCTTCATTCCAACTTTGAGTTTCCTTTGCTCTGATGAAATCTGTCCCTGCTCAGGTCAATTAGTGTCACCATAGCAGTTCGGGTGCTCTGCAGTGCTCTGCTGCTTCTCACCAAGGCCCAGGAAGCCTGGTTTCCTATTTAAACTGTTTCTGCATCTGTATAAATTAGACACAAATAGCAGCTGTTTCCCTCCAAGGTGGATGGTCTTGGATCATCTTTGCTTAAGGCTTTACCAATAATGTTGACATCTGTGCCATGCTGCCACCAAATGCCAGTTTCTCAAGGCTGCAGAGTGCAAGGTGGTGAATTTTCCTTTCTTCCCTCTGGAGTTTGGATTAACTGAGAGTTATGACCATTAGAATGATGCTAAAATGCTGCAAATGCCAGATTTGTTACTTATAAAGCTGAAGAGAGGTAACAGGAGCCTTTCTTGTGCTTCACCCCTAATTTTTTTAGCCTAACCCAACTGTACTTACCACAAGGCTTCCCTGAAAGGCCAGAGCCTACTCAGGCGCATTTGAAGGCAAGATGAACACCTTCCCTGAAGGTGGGAAAATACAAAGGAAATAGCCAGGGAAAGTTAGATCAAGCTTCCTTAGATCTTGCTCTCAAATTTACCAGCTAGACAAATCGAGTCTCCTTCTTTGGGGAAGAGATACAGACTAGGAAGGAGCAAAGAAAGGCCAGAAATATTGTAACAATTTTCTCTCCCAAGGTGTGTGTGGAGTAGAAAATCTCTCCCATGGGTGAAAACCAGGCTCTGGGGAAATATAAATTTTGGCCTCCAACAGACATTTTTAAATATTGTGGCAGCTAAATGAATAAAAAATGTTGTTGGGGCATATTTTTCCCCTTTTGATTCCCCTTCCCTATTGCAGGTTTGTTTTCAAGGTAAGGGGACTTCCATTAAAGTAAACAACCAGTTTTCTAACTTGAAGATTATTTGCTTTTTTGGCTGAGTTTGTAAAAATCAGGTGGGTTTAAAGCTGAGCTTCCAAAATCAATGGGGCTCCTCCTATCTCTCCTCTTCTAATTTTTCTACATTCCTGTTTATTTTTTCTCCACAGAATGGACCCTTAGTTTGGAGTAAGTTCCATTCTGGTCGGGTGTATCTGTAGGTATGGCCGGCTGCGTCTAAATCCCGTTCTTCAGCTGCTGTTTCAGTCGCGGAGTTGGGATCTCATCTTCACCTGTCAGTGCCGGGTGTCTGTGTCTCCATTGCTCCTGAACTCGGGTAGGGAAAAGAGGAGACGTGTTTCTCAGTTGTCTTGAGCTCCATAATAATGTACAGGAAACATGTGGCAGTGTCTGTCACAGGCAAGGCAATTAATAAATCTGAATTCTCTTACATTATAAGCTAAAACATCTATCCTACAGCTTCAAAGGCCATTTTTCTTCCAGAACCAACCCACTACCACCACCACTGGGTATAATTTAAAGTTTAAATGGATAAAAATTAAGCACTTTTTTTCTCTTTCTATTTTTTATATATCTATATAAAATATATGATATATATTTATATTACATGTATATTTGGGGGGGGGTCTGCCTAAAATAACATAGCCATTATCTTCTGGCAGGGTCCTTGAGAGTTCTTTTTTCCTATCTCTCTGCACATCTACGTAATCTGGGCCCAATTAAAGATAAGCTTTTTGTCAACTCTCACCATTCCAAGCAGGCGTTGATGAAAGGCAGTGAAGAATAATAGGGCAATGTGGTGTACTTAATTTCTGTGAGCCCAAAGACAGCTACTGGGACTGTAGAAGCACCAAGGGGAGTAGTTTTTTTTTTGTCATAAAATGGGTCAAATTTGTTTTCCTTTATGAGTCTGCATTGTGTAAGCCAAGGGTATTGTACACCTGTATTCTGTTCAGAAAGATCCTCTTATTCCTGCTGTGATGAAATAGGAATGTCTGTTTTTCTTGAAAACAGAAGGCCTCTCGTTTGGAGATATAACACAATGTACATCCCAACTGTAGCTGTCCCAGTTTGTAGCCTCTATCCTTCCCTGGACAATCCTTGAGATGGTGTTTTAATAACAGCCTTCACATATAAAAAGAGTCATTGTGTAGTAAATCTACTTCTGAATAGGGCTTACAAGAGGAAATAGTTCTAAATGACACCAAATTTAGGCAGGGTAGATATTAATAAAAACTCTTAAATAAGAAAAATCTTGTTTAACATGGATAAATGTTATGACAGGATAGAATTATCCAGGTTATCCTTAGAAGTTAATCAACAGAAAATCACTGTATAGAAATTTTTGGGTCTAAATGGGGAAATCATCTGCCCTGGGTATCTCCATCCCCCAGTGTTCTAATCATGATGGGCATTACTGATGTTGAAACTCCTGCCGAGCTCAGAGACGGCCATAGAATTATTCTCAGTGTATGCCTCAAACGTATATGACCAATAAATTAGGCACATGAGAAGGAAACTTTGCCATCCATATTCTAGGCCAGCAGAGAGGACTCTGAAGGCTCAGAAATAGATACTGGCATTCAGTATTTTATTATCAAACATGCTTTCCATTGACATAATAAAGCTCAGCTGTGAAACTCCATTATCTTCTTAGTATAATAAATTCCAAGAAAACTAGAGTATCAATAACACATTTTTTGAAGATGGTAAACCCAAGAATCTCCAGGATAATTTTGTCACTTATTATACCCTAGGGGGGAATATAGAAAAAAGAACATGAATATTTAAAGAAAAGGTTAAATGCCCTCAGCAGATAGAAAAAAATAAATCACTATATAATGCACTAAAATATTCTCACCTGCTGCCCTTTTAAATATCTAGTAGAAAAGAGGTAAAGCCCCTTTTAAAAGGGGGTTTTGGAAAAAAATGAATGCCTTCGAATAAGATGAGGGGTAATTTCTAGCAGACATAAACTAGCCATTGATTACATGACGAAAGATGACTACTGCAGGATGCGGTGGCTCATGCCTATAATCCCAGCACTCTGGGAGGCCGAGGTGGGTGGATTGCCCTGAGCTCAGGAGTTCTTGATTAGCATGAGCAAGAGCGAAACCCCATCTCTAAAAACAGCCAGGCATTGTGGCAGGTGCCTGTAGTTCCAGCTACTTAGGAGACTGAGGCAAGAGAATCACTTGAGCCAAAGAGTTTGAGGTTGCTGTGAGCTGTTGATGCCACAGCACTCTACCAAGGGCAGCAAAGTAAGACTCTGTCTCCCAAAAAAAAAAAAAAAAAAAATGAGTACAAACTTAAGAAACCTTAACAGAGAAAATATAAATTCCACTAGTATGATTTTAGAGAAAACCCCAGTTTACTCTAGAGAGGATATTGGAATGATTATATTTTATAGCTTTCCATTTTTATTCTCTTCAAAAGTAACCATAAACTGAACAGGATTCACAACATAATATAGCCAAGCAGTGGCTGCTGTTTGGCTCACTTCTTTCAGCTCTGACAAGCTCCTACCAGGGTAAACCACAGGAATACAGAAGCCTCAGTGAAAGTAATTAGAAAACATAAATTTACAGACTTCCATACAGGAACACATGTGGCAGAGAGGCACAAGACAAAGTGGCCAGGCTTCATGTGTTACCGTCAGTATCTTCAAACCTAAAACACTTGTGAAAAAAAGAAAAACAAAAGAGGAAGAATACTGGCTGGCAGTTACCATGCAGGTTAGTGAAACAGACCTAGAGACTGTCCACGTTCAAGTGACATAAATCTTGGTATTATATTCTTTTACCTTTTGTCTAAAGTGCACTCCCTGTTATATGTATACACTCATACCCACACATGTACACAACTCTTCTTCGTTGCCTAACTGCATCATATATTGTAAGTTACATGGGCTTTGAGCCAGAAAGGCATGGTTTTAAGTTCCAATTTTCACATTTATTTGGTGTGTGACTTTGGGCAAGTTTATTAAGCTTTATTTATCTTACTTTGAAATCTTTTATGACAATTCTATCCCACACTTTTATGAAGATGCTTAGTGGATTGTCTGAGCTAGAGTAATTATTTAGCAACATTATTTCCACTGAATTACAAAAAAAAAAAAAAAAAAAATTAAAAAGCTCAAACCAGATATATTAGTTTAATTTCATTTGTACTTTATTTTCTTTAGAAAGAAACTTAGAAGTAACTAAACCAGTGAGTTGCTGCCCCAAGCTCAGAATTTCAGCTGAGGATAGTCACTGGAAATCCATTATCTCTCTAGAAGGCACCATAATGACTTTGGACTGGCCTTTGGTAGCACAGTAAGGAATTTATCTCTGCATGGCATAAGAAGTCTAGTGCAGTGAAGGAGAGTCAGATTGTCTGAGTTCAAATCTCAGGTCTACCTCTTACTAGATGTACAACTTTGCACAAGTTACTTAATTGCTCTGTGCCATTGTTTTCTTATATGCAAAATGGAAACAGTTATAATTTTCTACCATTTATAGTTGTTGTGAAGAATAAATGAATTAAGTGCATAGAGCATTGTCTGACAAAGTCAACCTCATATAAAGGTTAGCTACTGATATTTTACCTACTAACTTTGTTTATATGGTACACATAAAATTTATTCAGGGTAAATTCATTGCCTTCCTTACAATAGTGTCTATGCTATATAACTCCCAAGCAATGGATTTACTCAGGAGGTTGGAATGGGTAAAGGGTTAAATTCTCTGATGTTTATTTTCACATGGATAGGAATATTGATATTCAAGGCAGATATAACACATTTTCCTCACTAAAGAGAGTGAAAAAGAGAAAGAGAATGAGAAAATTATTCTGGCAAATGAACCCAGAATGGAATTCCTACCTCTTATTTAATTGTATCATTCATAGGTATGCGGATGTAATCTTACTTTTCTATCGCCCAACCACACAGTCTCTCAACCTCTCCTCTTTCTGACTCCTCATACAATTATGAATAGCATATTTTTGTGGTAGCTGCACATATAAAAGAAATTTCCATGTGATTAAACATTGAACATTTTAAAGTGGTCAGTGCTATGTGCAAACAACACAGGACTGTCGGTGGGAAATGTCAGCAAAACGCGTTGTAAGGAGATCACACGTTCCAAACAAGTGACGAAGACATGTATAATACTGCTTGAAGGTTATGAGTCAAATTAAGAATAAAAAAAAATTGTATATTGAATCTACAAATATACATATGTGTGTGTGTGTGTGTGTATAATCATGTATACACAATAATTCAATTCATTGAGGGACTCAGAAAGCTAAGTGTCAGGTATAAATCATTCTGACTTTCTGAAATATGCATTTCCCAGTATACAGGGAGAAAGGGCGGAACTCTGTTCATAGATCAAACAAGCATAAAATAAATTACTGGAACCTGAGGATTTCAGATGTTAATTTATGTAAAATGACAACTCTTGACTAAGCACAATTGTGCTTACTCTGACCAAAGTATGCATTTGGCAAACCTGACCTGTTAAATCTAACAGCCCCTAGGAGGCAGATTGTGGCATTGTCCCATTAAATGGATAAATACCCTAAAATGTAGGCATGTGAATTTGCCCACAGATAAGAAAAAAATTGTTTCAGAGCTCCTTGTAGGGCTTACTAAGTTGTGCTGAAGTAGAAAGAAAGAACTTGGAACCTCTGTAGTTGTGAACTTTTTCAAATCTTTTGATTCAGTCTTAGTCCAAGTTTCTTTGACTGAAAAAATTATTTGTTTATTTGTATCTCGCCTCTTGGGATATATTTTCATCCCCGAGAACAGAGTTAGTTACCACAGGATTGAGTGACCATGTCTAAAATTGCAGCTAATTTTGTCCATGGTAATTTTTAAAAAAATTTTAAAACATTTTTAGGAACACAATTTTGCTCTTTCACCCAGGCTACAGTACAGCAGCATGATCAAAGCTCACTATAACCTCAAACTCCTGGGCTCAAGTGATCCTCCCACCTGAGGGTCCCAAGTAGCTAGGGATACAGGCATGTACCACAGTGCCTAACTACTTTTTATTTACTATTAATTAATTAATTAATTATTATTATTGGTAGAAATATGTTCTCACTGTGTCCCCCAGGTTGTTCTCAAAGCCCTGGCTTTAAGCAACACTCCTGCCTTGGCCTCCCAAGATGCTGGCACTACAGGCATGATCCAGCATGCCCAGCCTCACTGAGCTTCTTTGTAATCGGTATTTTGAATTCTTTATTTTGGGTATGAAGGATTTCTTTCCAGTTATGATCTATTACTAGACAACGATTATTTTCCGTTGAGGGGACCATATTACATTATTCTTTTAGTATTTCCTGTGTCTTTATGTTGATTTCTGTGCATCTGTCACAGCCAATACTTCTTATTTTTGAATTTACTTTTGTTGAAGGGAGATATTTTCCAGAAGATGTGACTGTGCTGGTGGTTGGGCAAGGCCCCTTGGCTTTGCCTTCAAGCATATGCAGTGGTGAAGACTTTGTGATTTCACTGGCTATTTGAGGGATGTGAGAGCGCAGTACTGGTGGAGGCTGTGGAGAATTGGTGCTGAGGGTGGGATGTCAGGTGGCCCTACCTTCAGGTTTTAGTGGCAGGTGGGCTATGCATGCATGACCTGCTTTTAAATGTCCAGTATTCTTTGTTGCATTTCCAAAGACTAACTTTCAGGTATTTAAGTCCCCAGAAGGCTTCTTTCTATGGAATCACAGAAATGAAGCAGTGGTCCTGCATGATTAAAAACGTGTTTCATTGGAATTATTATTCCATGCCTTTCCTTAATTCAGTATAAAATAAAATGGAAAGCCAATTGGAAGGTTTGACAGGTTTTACCATCTTCCTCAATCAAGGACCAGTGAACAATGTAGCCTAATTGTATGTACCCTTACATTAATCAAAAAAAAAAATATATATAAAAATAAATGACTACACTTTTTTTTTTAAAAAAAGGAAAGAGTAAGCAACATATGAAATAGACGTCAACAGTAACAAGGAACATCCTTGCATTCAGCCAGGACATTTTGAAATTCATATTACATTTGTGAGACTTTGACTAAAGTACTAACTTAAAATGGAGTGCTAATTTCTTAGGTGCTTCATTTTTGGAATATTTTCCTTCCTGGGAGTTGTACTAGTACTCCCTTGGCATTGAATAGAGTTTGATTCATGTTATCACTTTCAGGAATGCCAAGTTGACTATTCCAGAAAATAAGAATATAAGGAGAACTCCCAAGTAGATAGATTCACATTTTGGGTTGGTGTCTGAAATGAAAAGGCTCTGGATTCCAGCTGATGTGAGGACTTGATGTGCAAACATATGCATATTCCATCTAAAACAAAAAGTGCAACTGAAAATGGGCAAAAGAACCTGAAGAGACATTTCATGAGGATGCCAGATAAGCATGTAAAGAGGTAATCTTTCAAGAGCATTGACCATAAGAAGAATACAAATAAAAACTTAATGAGGTATCAGTACTCGCCCTTGAGAATGGGTAAAATAAAAAATAAATACTGAAAACAAAAATTAAGGCAAGGATGCAGGTAAACTAGATCACTTATATATTGTTGGTAGGAATGTGAAATAGTGAATACCTTCTACAAAACCAATTAACATTTTTTTTAAGAAGCAAAATGACTACCTCATGACCCCCAAATTGTCCTACTTAGCATTTATCCCAGTGCCAAAAACAATTATGTTCACATAAAAACTTATGCATCTTTACAGCAGCTTTGCAAATAATAGCCAAAAATTAGAAAAACATTCTGCTTAAAGCATTGCATGGTTAAATAAACAGAATGTTTATGGCTAAACAAATTGTAGTCTATTCATACCATGGAATACCAACTTATAATAAAGAAAAGCAAACCATTGATAACCTAGATGGATCTCCAGATAATTACTTAGTGGAAAAAATTAATCTCAAAGCTGTAGGAAAATTCCATTTAAATATCATTCTTGAAATCACAAAGTTCTGGAAACAGAGAAGAGATTAGTGGTTGCCTGTGGTTAAAGGGAACCTAGTGTATGGTGCCCCATGATCACATTAATGCACACAGCTATAACTTAATAAAAATAAAAATAAAAAAAGAAAAGGGAAGGGAAGTAACATGAGTCTAGCTGTTAAAAAGCAATGTGGGGCTCCTTATGCTGAGGGAACTCTGCCATGACTTGACACTGTCAATGTCAATATCCTGGTTGTGACCCTGTACTAGTTTTGCAAGATGTCAACATCGAAGGAATCTGAGTAAGGAGCACATGGAATTTCAGTATATTGTTTCTTACAATTGCATGTGAATCTGCAATTATCTCAAAATTAGAAGTTTAATTAAAAAATTAAAATGCACCTCTCCTCTTGGCTGGCCCTCCTTTATTCCTACAGATTTTCTTCCTCAGGATTACAATAACTCTTCCTTCTCCTTGCCCCTTCATGCCTAGGGATGTTTATAATTTCATGCTGAGGATAATTCTGGACATTTTATATCATTCTTGTTCATTTCCATTAACCCTGTCTCTACCTTTATTAATGGCCCATTTATTAAACCGTTACTCCACCTGTTTCCCGCTGAGGTTCTGACAATATTAATGTGAATATGCTTTTCACCTGGCTTGGCCTTGAACTCTTAGGTGATGCTCATAAGGAAAAATAATTTAGGATGTAGTTTAAAAAGTATATAGTGCAGGTCAGAAAGGTATAACATCTGCTGAGCACCTACTATGTATCAGGCACCAGCTTAAGGAATTTTCCATGGATCAACTCATCAGTCATGTGAGCTAGATAATCTTTTCCTCCTTTCCATAAATATGTTCTTTGCGATTATACTGTAACATTTCTAATGACCTGGATTCTAGTCTAGGTGTGTCAAATACCCATTTGAGTACATTTTCCTTCTTTTTAAAAGCTCTATAATGGATGTACTATATGCAATGCTGAAGATGCTCATCCAAACACAAGATAACTTTTCTATTTTAATAATTGTTTATTTCAGAAGTCAGTGTCACAATCTTTCCTGTGATATAGCAGAAAAGGAAACACGCATGGAGTACCAGTGTACAGAACTAGACATTTGGGGACACTGGAGTTTAGTCCGCTTCTCATGTGACAATAGGCAAGACATTTAAATATACTATCAGTTTACTTACTTAAAAATGATGATAAAATTATCATGCAAAAGATCGCTTTCCATTCAAACACAGTATGATTTCAACAAAGGACAGATTTTTTAATAATCTCTTTATTCTCTGTAGCCAATTATTTTTTAACAAAATGTCTTTGCCAAACTCAGAGAAGTAAATGTCTATGAATCCCTATCAAATTCTCATTTCATTTGCAATTTGTTTTCGTACATTAGGATGACCAAATCCTTCAGTGGCGTGTAACTTACTTAAAAAAGTGGCGTGTAACTTACTTCATGTAACTTACTTAAAAATAAAAAAAATCTTACCATCTTTAAGATGTTGTTTTCAATTGATCTCTTAAGTCAGAGTGTTTTATTAAAAAGGAAAGAAACTATAGAAGAGATGTTTCTATTATGTGAAACTCTATCATGGTTTCCTCCATTTGGCCCATTTTCCATTTTGAAGGTCTTGCACAACCAACCTGGAATACTTACTTCATTTCTGTCTATACTAAGCCAATCTTAAAAAAAACCACTGCTCTTTATTTACTACAGCTGATTTACACTTTATGCAGTATGACAACCTATTTAAAAGAAATGGAAATCATGTCTTGTGTGGGAGTATTTTGTTTTTACCTCCAAAAGGCTTGTAGTCAGGCTGTCACTAGCAGAAAACGTAATCTCATTTCCATCTAATGCACACTGCAGAACATTATTCTGATATGAATCAGGGCTTGAAAATGGAGAAGCAATTGTTGTTGCTAACCAGACACAAAATATCACACAGTAACAATTGCTTTTTTCCTGTATAAACAGTGTGTTTGCCCATTAAATTTAAGCAAACCACTGACACAATCTGATCAGAAGCACTTCTTTGCCCCAGATGGTCAGAAGTCCTGATATGTCACTAAGGAAGTTCCTATCTACTTCTCTCTGAAACAAGAGGGACATGTAAAATGAAAGCAGCCACTATTTACACAGCATATAATAACTGTGAGGTTTTACTGAGCACTTCATATGTGCAAAGAGCTGTGATAAGTGCCCAACATTTAATTTCCTCTTTTCTCCTCAGGACAAACTTTAGAAATGTAAACTGCTATGCCATTTTTTTTTGATAAAGTTAAATAACATACGGCTCATACTCTAAACAGCAGTAGAGGGTCTCAAATCCTCTCCTTTAAGATGTTAAAGACTGTGTATCCCCTCTCTATGTTCTAAGAGGGCTTAGAATAAAACTAAGAATAGCCAGCTCATTCATCCATTCAATTATCCATTTTTCTATAAATATTGAGCACTTATGTTCTCAGCACCATTCTAGCATATTGGGGTACATCAATGAAAAAAGAAAAAGAATAACTTCTGCCGCTGCAATCCCTGCATTGTAGGAAAAGACCTAAAGGTTAAATGATTCCATCCATATAATTTCAGAAAGTAGATTATGTATCATTTTAGAAAAGGATCAGTGATATGCGGAAGAAAAGAGCAGAGTAAGGAGGACTGGGTGTGAGTGGTGGTAAAGGCGGAGCATGATTTTAAATTATGTGCTGTGGATGGGGAGCACCATAAAGTGGACATTTAAGCAAACATTTGAAAAAGGCGAGCAAATTTGACATGTGGAAAATTGGAGGAGGAATGTTTGCAAGAGAGGGAAAAGTTCACACAGAGACAATAAAGCAAGGAGGTGTCAGGTACGTCTGAACAACAGCAGCAAGGAGGTAGGTCATCGGGAGAAGAAGTAGTTGGAGAGTGAACAGTTGGGGTGTGCTCAAAAAATCAACAACTTTCTAGGCCCATGAAAGGCATTTGAGTATTACTCTGCATAAGAGGAGAGCCATTGGAAGGTTTGGGGTAGAGAAAAAATGTCTGCTGACTTATTTTTAAGAGAATCACTCTTTTATAGTAAAGTCCGCAGATGGAGTAGAATTTGGAAGGAAGGTCAGCAGTTGGATGTGCTGAGTTTGAGTTGAGCATTATGCATCTAGTGTGTGACATTGAGCAGGCAGCTGTATCTGCCAGTCTGTAGTTGAGGATGTTGGTCTGTGTTGGGGGTATAATCTGATGGACTGGCACATAGCACTGTAGGAGGGAGGAAATAGAGAGAAAACAGCAGGGTTAAGGAATGATCTCCAGGGCAGGGCAACTGTAAAAGGTCAGAAGAAAGTGGAAGAACAAGCAAAGGAGGGTTGGGCAGGAGTGACAATCAAAATAGGAAGAAAACCAAGAATATAAAGATCTCAAAGGCAAATAGTTGGAGTGTGTCAGGGAGGAGGGAGTAGCTATCATTTGTCAAATGTTACTGTAAGTAAACGATGGTAAAGACTGAACGGGATCCATTGCCTTTAGCATCATTGCAACCTTGCCTAGAACACTTTCATTGAAGGTGGTGGAAGCCTATGGAAAAGGGTTTAAAAGAGAAAGGAGAAGAGAAGTCAGGAGCAGAAGGAACAGGCAATTTTTTCAAGGAGGCAGGTGGCAAAGAGAAGAGGAGAAATGGTATATAAACTAGTGGTAGAAATGGCATAAGAAGATTCTTTTTTTTTTTTTTTGCTTCAAAAGAGAAGAGTAGGAGCATTTGATCTCTGGTGAGACTGGTACCAGTATAAGAGGAAACAATGACTTACATTCAAGAGAGAGGAGATTAATTGTTTGATATTTGTGGTGGGGCGGGTTAAGAACAAATAGGATTTAGAGCACAAACAGAGGGATTGGTTTTTAGGAAGAAGTGTGGCTAGCTCAATTATAGTGACAAGATTGACGTTTTGATTGATCCCATAGATGTGGCTGAGATGAGGGGAAATTGTTTTCTGCAGGCATCATTTTTCTCAGTGAAGCAAGAAAGCCAGTCATCAGCAGTCGGTTGAGTAGAAGAGTGCAAGTGTGAATCCACTACCAAGATTTAGCCTGACTGGTAAGGACTGCTCAGTGCCTATTGTTTTGTTTGTTTTCATCAATTTAAATGAGTCTTGTCAAGAGTGTTTTATAGCAGGAACAATCAGCTGTCTGAGTACGGTCAATGGGTAGGTGGGCAGTTGAATTTAACTAAGGAGTTTCATTGAAAGAATATTAATTAGTAAGGGAAAAGCAAGGGAATTGGAAATGGATGCAAGAAGAAAGTGATTGTAATGACTGACCACTGAATTTACACTGGATAAGAAAGAGTGAAGATACCACAGTCTTAAGGGACAGGCAAAAGTTGGTAGGATCAAAAAATGGAAGTCCCAGTACAGTCTAATGATCATTACAATCACATTGATAAAATGACTGATCTGGAAAAAGAAAGATAAGTACTATGTGGTGGTTCACATATAGCTGAAATTAAAGAAGCATTAGAGTTAAATTAGGATGTGATCTGGGCAGTCTAGAAACCCAGATCATTGGAGAAGAGGAGATCAGGGAATTGAGAACAAAAAGGATTGGAAGGATTATTTTCATACATACTGAAACTTCAGAGAATTAAGGTAATAGTCATGTTAGAGATAGCAATGTTGAACCAAGAGCTAAAATTACTTACATCTTAAGAAAAGTAACCCAGGGACTGGTAAGCAAGAGTGCTAATGAGAAGTGGTAAGTAAATGAGATAATATGGTGGTGACGTGAGTGTTCAAGGTGGAGCATTTGGGAAAAATATCTGGAAGCTTAAGTGTGTGGGGGGAGTGGGGAGGAAGATAGCAATCCTACATCCAGGACTGGTGGTTTCAGAATTGAAGGTGAAAAATAGCCATACTTGAGAGGAAGACTGGGGGTGCAGTGTTGTCAAGGCACAACCAGGTTTCTTTTAGAGCAAGAACAATCTGAAGATATAGGGAATGTTGCTGATAATAGAGTGCTAGTTCCAGCGGTCACATTGTAAAAGTTTCTAAAATTGAAAGTCAGAGTGTAATAGAGAATGGGCAAAGTTTATAGCGATTTAAAGCATGGGAGGAAAAGAGTGACTTTAGATACTTGGGTGTCTTACTATTTCTTCTGAGATCTCAGAACTCCACTTGCCTCCTCAGATAGTGGCCTGTGGTGAGAGTCACATATTTATGATGTTTACAATGGGCCTGGGCCTTGCAATTCCCAGGTGCATCTACCATTTACACATTCTTCCCAATTCTAACAAATTAAAAAGAAATAATTTTTGATACTAAAATCCCTTTTTGTCTCACCTTAAACCCAGGTTACTGAAAGGTCAAATGGTCTAAGGATTGAAAATAGTTCTTCAAGAAACAGGTGTCCCTGTGAGCCAGAGTGCCTGTTTGGTGTGTATGTGCGTGTGTATATGTATGTGGTGTGGTGTGTTTGTGTGTGGATTTATTGAGAATAGAATACCAGAAAATATATTCCCAAAAGATACTATTCTATTTTTTCAGGGCAATGACTTGAGTCAGAGGATAGACTATCTCTTAATGAGACCAAAAGCTAACAGTTTTTAGCCTTCCAGCCAAATATAGCTGAAAGTAATGATGATCCTCTCCACCCCACTTCTGCCTCTGCACACCACGGAGCCTCCTGGGATGCACAGGCCACAGATCGCAATGGTTTATGTTCCCATAAATACCTTCCTTATTTTTCCTTCTCACTTAGAGAGCGTGTGTGAGAATGACCTTCGGGAATGTTTAATTATTTCTGTCCTCTATGTGAGAACTCTGCCAATTTCCAAATCATTGGTTGAATTTGGATATTGAAATATTAAAATTTCTAATTTTATATCTTTATATGTTGGAGACTATACTCACAGACATTCACTTCCTTTATATACCCCTTCTTAATACTTAGATTATATTTAACCTACCGTCAAGTTTTTGACAAGAACACCGGTTATTTCCCTCACTTTCCCCATTTACCGTCCAATTGAACTGAACTTTGATTCTCTTGCATGATCCTTTTGGAAGATCAGTTCCTTTCCATCCCTCAGCTGTCACTCAAATAGTTTTCTTTCTTTTCTGTAACTTTAAGTTTTCATATAGCAATCTCAGTAAGTGGGCTTGAAGTATCTGAGTTATTTTAGCTTAGAAAACCACCTCCCCTTATGTTAATGCATGAGACAACACTAATGCCTCCAAAATTTTGGCTTTGTATAACTCTGTAGCCAATGGTTGGTACTTACAAATTACAGAATTCATGCAATAAAGAAAGTTTTTTTTTTGTTTGTTTTTTTTAATTTTTGAAGCTTCAACACGTGGACATAAAACCCACTTCTTGGAGTTAAAAACAGACAGATATAAGAAGCATTGTACAAACTATAACCTGCCATATAAAAGTTAACTTATCTTTTCTTTTTGAGTCAGAAACTATAATATATGAAGAGTCAGCCCACCTGCCTCCTACAATTTCTCCCCAACTGCCACTACTGAAGCTATTCCCGTCCTCTTGGCATTGTGCCCACTGCCGCTTACTGTGTCACTCACCCACGTAAGCAGGGGACCTGGAGCTATGTCTAGGCTGGTTTTCAAGAAACCTTACTGGGCAGGGAAGTGAGTATGTTGGCATGTGTCTTTATATGTCTGAAGGTCATGGAGAAGAATGAAATTCCACATTTGGTGTGAAAGAATCCCCAGAAGAGGAGGGTTAGTTCATTCATCTGAAGTACAGATGAATGTCAAAACAATTGTATTCAAAGTATAGAGCTGGCCTTACAGAACAGGCTTGGTGAAATAAACATTGTCTAGAAACAGACTATGAAGTGATTCCCAGAAGCACTTGGGCACAGGATTATAAATATACTCAAATTGAAGGCAGGAGGGATACTCAGCTTGTTCAGTCAGGAAGGAAAAACCCACACTATTTGAAGTATAGTTTTAGAAGAATCGATGATCTAACTAGATGTGTCTCCCAGACACTTGGATAGTTATCTGGTGTAGAAACACCAGATCCTTTTAATGGCTGGTGAGGAACTAAAGGCCTTCTTAGCCTTAGGAGAGAAACCAAATGATCTTTTCTCATCATTTGAAATAACTCGAAAACTGACTTAAATGGTTTTTCTTTAAAACATTTGCACTTATGTGATATAAATACATCTGGTGCTTCACGGCACAGACAAAATGTGGTGTGGTATTGCAGAGAATGCTTGTTTTCAGAGAATGCGCCCTGCAGGGAGGTTTCACTCAGGTGGCAAAAGAGAATTACTGGTAACATCCTAAGCAGGACTGTTGGTGGGGCTCCTGTGCCATTGATCTCCTGGTGCCATCTGTTCCCTGGTGTAGGGTGGGACCTGGGGAGGTGGAAGTGGCTGGTGGGGTTAGTTTGATGTAGTTTCCTCGTATGGTCCAGGTTTGTAACGTGGAAGTGTACCGAGATCAAAACTCATGTCCTAGCCTAGGTAAGGTTTAGGGCATCCAGAGACCAGGGTAAGTTCATCTGCCTTTCTCAGCTTGCCTGACCATTATCGTCACATTGTGTGTGTGCTGTGCCATGAAAAAAGATGTGACACACAGAGAAAATCAGTGAGAGGGAATCTGAAATGTACATCCATTCAGAAAGGATGAGTCTCAGCATCTGTTAGCAGGTAGCATGACATTGTAGAATAGACTTTATACTCATTTAAATCTTGGTTTATATCCAGATTTTACCAGCTAAGGCAAGGTTGATTTACCTCATTCACCTGAGTTTTGTTTTCTCATCTGTAAAATGAAGAGAGCAACTCCCTTTCTACAAAGCTTATGATAAGGTTAAAAGCTTATTGCTTGGCTCAGTACATGCACGGTACATGGTAAAGGCTCCTGGCCACCTTGCTCAGCAACCATGGCTATATGTGAGTACTGCTTCCTCACGTAAAAGCTAAAAGACCCGTCAAATAAGATAAAAGGTCTCCAAACTCAGCATTTCTCATATTAAGATAGGTTTTTTTTGTTGTTGTTGTTTGTTTGTTTTTGAGACAGAGTCACACTATGTCACCCTTGGTAGAGTGCTGTGGCATCACAGTTCACAGCAACCTCAAACTCCTGGGCTTAAGCGTATCCCTTTCCTCAGCCTCCCAAGTAGCTGGGACTACAGGCGCCTGCCACAATGGCTGGCTACTTTTTGTTGCAGTTGTTTAGCTGGCCCAGGCTGAGTTTGAACCTGCCACCTTTGGTTGGTGTATGTAGCTGGCGCCATAACCACTGTGCTATGGGCGCCGAGCCATATGAAGATAGTTTTAAGCATGTCTGCTTAGAATGTCAAACATTGGTTCCATTTAAATATGATTCAGTCTCTAGATCTTAATCAAATCAGCTCCTTTGTTGTGAAACATTTTTCACCTTCCATCCTCAGCCTCCCATGAATCTCTTCTTTCCCTGTTGCCTGCAATATTTGCTTATGTACATTTTCCTTCTGATTCCATTTTTCTCTGTATTAAAGTTATTTACATGCCTTTCTTTACTAGGAGATTCTAGGTTCCTAAAGTGGCCCTTTCTGATTAATCTGTGTATCATACTGTTTCTCCTCTTACACTTTATTCTATGCATGAAAATAACTATCTGTATTTAATATTGAAACTTACAGTATTCTAAGAAGCGTTACAAGTCTTTTCCTTGAAAGATATATACTCTGTGAGTTGCAATGGCTCAAAGAGATGGACATGTGTACTATATTATGGGTCTTCCCAATTTTACAGATGAGGAAATTAAGGACATTGGAGGTTAAGACAGTTGCCCAAGGCCACATAGTTAAAGAGTTGTGAAGTCAGAATTTGAATTAGGGAGTCTTGTAGAAGCCAAGGGTTTAGCCATCATGCTGGTGATGTGGCCTGTTGATTTAGAGCATGGGCCACCTCTTCCCCTCTCTATGGAACTGCAGGGGCTGCAGAGGGGACAGTGCCCTGAAGAGAATACAACTCTCAGATCTCAGTGCATCTACAGAAGTATTTAAACACAGCTGTCATGTTCCTTTCTTCTCTCAGCTCCAGGATTGCAGTTGCCCTTCAGGAGCAGCAGCATGAGGCTTCACATACATCGCCTCATGCAACACTAATGTGCATGGCAGTTTTCAGCTTGGATCTATATCTCGCCACAAATCAAGGTGGATACTATCTATACTGAGAGACAACTGATGTGAAATATCTGTTTCAAAACACCTCTACAGCTTCTAACAAGCCGAGCTTATGAAAAAAAGCATAGAAACAGATACACCAATTATCTTGGGGTGGAAGTCTAGGGGTTTCAACTGGGTTTTTCCTGATAGCAAGGAAGTTCCTCAAGACACACAGTGAAGAAATCACCCAGGCAAGGTGGGTGGGATGCACAGAGAAGGGAGGACCAAAAAGGTCCTTCTTACTGAGTTCCAGGGACCACATACTATGCCAAAGTGGTTTGTGTATGTATATATGCAAATATATACATATACACATACATATATTAAAAAAAATTAGGGTAAAAAAAGGGTAAGAACTTTCTTTTTTTTTTTAGTTTTCAGGTGTCTTTTTGTTTTTTATTAAATCATAGCTGTGTACATTAATGCAACAAATGGTGTTAGGTGAACTGGCTGGTGACCTGTAGAAGACTGAAACTGGACCCACACCTCTCACCATTAACTAAGA